>ML376240.1:1530-34926 GCA_005239525.1 Nicotiana knightiana | reverse complement strand
GCCTATATCACTTCCAAGACTGAACAAAACTTCTATTTCGCTTTGCACACACACGGGGCAAGTTCTAGACATCAAATGCAATGCACAGAATAACATACAAACCTCACACACACTGGGAGTGGTGTTGTTCAAACAACTACCTAAATATGCATTCTCTTTCAAGTAGATACATAATAAATAGGAACAGCTAATTGAGGGCCCTTCAATCAACTACAACAAGAACGTAGTTGAACAAATAGAGATTAATCAACCAATCAAAACTATATTAATATCACAATAAGTTTATCCCCCAAAGGGTTCCACCAAAACCCTAGATTAATAAAATTAGCTACTTATATTCATAAGAATAAATTCTAAAATAACTTGCATAATTGAACTACAAAATAATGAGTAAAAGCTATAAAAATAAATGTTTGCTTCACTGAGTAGTAATCCACAAGTTTTTCCTTCACTTCAATGGCTTCCTCCTCTCTCAAGTTGTGTTTTGGGGTCTATTTATATGTTTGGGATAAACCCTAAACATGTAGGAGACTTCTATTCCAACCGGGAAACACTTAAAACTCTTTAAAACTCGGAATTGCCCGGACCTCGGGACCCAGGCGTTTGGGCTCAAACGCCCCCTTTAAGCCAGGGCAGACCTAGCTTTAGGGCTCTAACGCCCCACTAACGCCAGGCTAACCCTGGCTTTAGGGTCCAAACGCCCCACTAACGCCCGGGTTGGCCTGGCTTTAAGGCCAAAATGCCCGGCTATAGCCCGGGTCACTCCTTTTCGACTCTTGATCGTATTTTCGCATTCAGTTAGCTCAGTTTCCATCTCCAGTGCACCTACACATGAAATAGACTCCATTATGCACATAAAAAGTGTATTTTTATCATTAACGCACATAAAATGTAAGACATATAACGTGTTAAACCATGAATTCTAGCCACGCATCAATCCCCTTGCAAATTCTTGCAAAGCTTGGCCCACATACTCTGCAATCATTTGCTTTACCCAATCTTGTTCTACCGTTTGATCATTATTATCGTTGTTGTTATTGAATCTTTCTGGGGATTGTTCCATTGAACCACGTGGGGTTCCTAAAGGTGATGGAACCGGGGTTCCATTTCTCTGCTGGTTGTTGTCGTTGGAGTTCGACATAGTTCAGAGGATATCACTTGAAAAGCAAACAAAGATTATCAGACTTCTCGGTAACGGAACCAATTTGTTTAACCAAAGAATTAGATCCTTTGACCAAAGCACTTTTTAGGATGACCACGAGTTTCTGATAATCCACGAAATAATAATAAATAAAAAGGAGTAAGTAAATAGACAATAATATGATGCACAGAAAAGTAAAATGTATTGTATTTGTAGTTCAGATGCCCTTACAAGTTATATTTTATTCCCTTATATAGGGAATTTCTTAATACAACGTCTACCTCTTACAATGATCGCTCATTAATGACTAATTATTACATTAATGGGACGTTACATAGAATGACCGTAATTCTTGCATGAAGGTTGTGTAACGCGTGAGTCATTAATTGAGGGTCTCTGAATCTGCCCGTAGCTTTGTTCGGATTCATTCTGACTGTGTCTCAATCAGGTTGAGTTTCTCGTAGCTGATTACTCCGTAGGTTTATTGAGTCGTGTCTCTTTGCTTCGCACCTCTTTATAAAATCATGTCCAGCTGTCATGTTTTCCTTGGTCCATGTAGCCGGCTGAGTCATCAATAATTATGATACGTGTGAAACTCTTTTTTTATCAATACAACCATATGTGGTGAAAGATGTATCACCATACGGGGCAATTGAGATCCAGAACCAAGACGGAACCGAGAGTTTCAAAGTAAATGGGCATAGACTAAAACCGTATCTTGTTAGGGGATTTGCACAACAATCCTCGAGCATCAAAATTAACTGAGGATGCCCGATTGAGTCAAGCTGATAACTATAACTCATAACTACCTCTAACCCTTCTGCTAGTTAGATTTTCTTTTTTCTACTTCACATTTGTTCACATCATAGAATAGATAGAAATTAGTGTATATTATGATGTACTAGGTATAGGAAGGAACATGTCGTGAAAGGTAGGAAGTTTTATCTATAAAAAGAAAAACATGCGCGGTCGCGCACTGACATGCGTTTTCAGACCTTCATTTCCAAACATGCGCGGCCGCGCACTAACCGCACATTTTTAGAAATTCACTGCCTCACGTGCGCAGCTGCTCACTAACAGCGCACAGGTAAGCCGTTTTCTTTTTCTTTAGTCAATTTCGGACCCCCCCCCCCTTCTTCTAAACAACTCCAATTTCGGAACCCCCTTCCTAAACACCCCCAATTTCAAAATCCCACCCCCCTTCCCCTTGTTCTAAACAACCCTAACCTTACCCCCTTCTCTCATCTCTTCTCTTAAGCATCCAATCCCACCATCAATTGACAGTTCCCTCTTTCATTTTCTTCTCTCCCCACATCCTCACAAGTTTCCCCTCAGGTAAGTGAGATGCTTTCCCCCCTCTTAGTTTAGTTTATTTTCTTTTCTTTTCTTTTTCTTGAGTTATAGTAGATTCTTGTTAGTGCTTTATTTCTAGTTATACTCGTTCTCTTATGGGGTGGTAGTTGAGTTTCATCATGATGGGCTAGGTGTGACATTGGTGTATCCTTCGGCGAATTGGAGGCTAAAAATTATTGTGTGAGGGTTCGGTAGAACTGTGCATATCAGTTGTTCGTATAAATGCCACAAAGAGTTTAAGAGTGTAATTTTGTGACCAAGTGTGCTTGTGAAGTTTGAGTAACCTCTCTTGGTTCACCTATTGTGCCTTTAGCTGGTATTTTGTGTTTGTTACAGGTATTATGATGCCGTCCAAGAAACAAAGAACCACATGTGCCTTGTCAAGTGGTCACGCTGGCTCGTCCCGGCTGCGAGCTTCTACTAATGCTCGCCCGTATGATAATAACAAGTTCGTCTCCAATGCAGCCCGGGAACGTTTCTGTAATAAGGCACTCAAGAAGCCCATACTAGAGAGGGGAATTGATATAGGGTCCCTAAAAAATGACTGCCCTAACATGTATCGTGAATTGGTCAGGCGAGGGCTTGGGATATTTTTTGAAGAACCTGACGAAGCCAACTTAATGGTTGTTCGGGAGTTTTATGCGAACTGCCCGGAACATGTTAACCATGTATGCACAGTTCGAAAGAAGAGTGTGGACGCATCTACAGAGGCCATTTGAAGGGCCTACTGTTTTCTAGTGTTTGGCGAAAATACTGAAGTAGAAGACTACTATGACACGTATATCAAAGAACCACCCATGTGGCTACTGTTCTTTAGAACAATTTGTGTGCCCAAAAAGGAGGTAGTGTGGGTCACACAGGGGCGAAGTTTCATTTGGCATCGCTTACCTTTGAAGGAAAGTGTTGGATCTACATTATAAATAGCTGCTTGCTGCCTTCCTCAAACACCACTGAGGTGAATGGTCCCCGGGCTGCACTGATTTGGTGCTTTATAAATGGCCATGATTTTGATATAGCTAAGGTTATTCATGGTGAGATGTTCTTTTGTTGTCCTGTACAGAGGTATGGGTTCTTCTTTCCATCCTTAATCACTGGGTTATGCCGTGGAGCATGTGTACCGGAAAACAAAGACATGGATGGGAAAGTAAAAAAGGAACAAAAATTTCGGGCTGATAAAGTAGTAATTGGGAAGGACCCTGATGGGCATGTTGAGGCAAATAACGATGAGTCTGATGCACCCGACGATGGTAATGAGGTGCAAGCTGAGGATGTGGCTGCTTCCCCTTCGCACGAGCATGTTGTTGGGGAACCTTAGATGGAATATGTGACACAAGAATGAGCGCCTTAGAGCAGGAGATGGCAGGGATGCGTACCTCTATCACAGACTTGGGAGCTCGTGTGGATGCCCTTGCTACACAAAATTCCAAGTCTGAGAGGAAGGTCATGGCATGGCTGCGTGCACTTGGCCGAGCTTGCCATTTTGACCTCGGCACTGTCTTCGACACGGACTCAATCTATCAGGGAAGTTTTCTTTACCTTGCAATTTTCTTTGTGTGACGTTGGGACATGTTACCATTTAAAGTGTGGAGTGGGGGATATATTGTATGTATATATGAATATATATTAGGTTTTAGTTTTCTTTTGTTAGTTTGAGTAGTAGAGATAGAGAAAAAAAAAAAAAGAACTTATATTTTGACTTTTCTCCACGATGAATATCATTCGACGGGTTTCTTGAGGGATTAAAGTAGAAAGAAAAAAAAAGATTTTCTTTTGTAGGTAGTGTATCGATTCCCCCTTGGTTTTTCTTTGTGTCGCGGTTCTTTTTCAAGGGTTTTGTTTGAACCGGGTGTAGTTAGATTTTATTTTGGTTAGAAGTAGGCAACCTTGTGCTATGGTTTGAAATGAAAATAATATCTCTTGACTTTGTTATGCCTTGAGAATAGTGAGAGCTTTAGTTGTGACGCTTAGGCTCAGTTTTTGACTCTTGCATAAGTGCCTTAAATTGTATGTTCTTAACTGAGCATAACTATTTTGACTTGAGTGTCTTGATGATCCAATCTTGAGTGAGTCACGTGACATGTGTGTGTGAGGCTTGGTGTATTCTGTGCATTGCATTTGATATCTAGAACTTGCCATGTGTGTTTGCCAAGTGAAATAGTAGTTTTGTTCAGTCTTGGAAGTGATATAAGTTTTTTTTTATTGAGCCAGATATATAGTTACCCACCAAATTGTTATGTAATCCCATCCAACCCCATTGAGTCTGTAATCCTGTTTCTTTGGCAACTACATTACAAGCCTTACCCATTTGTTTGAATTGTCTATATATTTGAACCTTGTACCTCTCATGAGCACTTGAATTTGTTATGAACTTGGTAAAAGTTGAAGTGTGCGGTGGTTGGTTTGGCTTTTGAGTGGAACTGGACGCGTATGACAAACAGAAACTGGCCAAAGTGCGTGGCCATATGTGCAGTCACCTGCCCAGGTGCACGACCGCACACGTCTGTCCGAAAAAATTTTCCCAAGGATAATTTTGTAATTTTAGAGGTGACTTCCCTTGCCCTATATGAAGCCCATCTCGTCTAAAAAGAGGGTATATTGGATTTTGAGAGAAACTTTTGCGAGAGAAGAAGCACGGAAGCAACGGGAAAGCAATATACTTGATCCAATTCACTCAATACGAAAGTTTGTTTGAATTTGGGAATTGCATGTCTCCTTGTTCTTCTAATACTTTTGCTATGAATAATTTCTTCGTTATGGAGTAATTCTCCTCAGGGTTGTTGTGAATTGGCTATCGTTTTGAGTTTTACATGTTAATTGCTCGACTTTACTGTATGAGTTATTAATTGAATTGCAAGGTTTGTTGTAGTTTTACTTTAATCGAAAGAGAAGTCTGCTGCTATTTGTATTGTACCATCTTAATTGGGTTGATTTTACGCCTCTTCTAGGTAATCAAAAGAGCTTAAGGAGTTATCGATTAATCCAACTCAGGAGAATAACCGAGAGGTGTTCTTCGAAAGATCATTCATTCACTATTTTAATGCATATATTCATAAGACCTGTTATTAGGTTAACTAAGGGAATCAAATTTGTTCAGAAGAAGAGTTGGAATCCTTGAAGTAGCCTAATCATCTGTTGAAATCGAAAGAATCAATAGAAGTTAAAGATTGAATTTAGCACAGAGTTACCCGGAACAATAGTTTATCACATATCTTATCATCGCCCTTACCTCTCGCACTGATATTCAATTGTTGTTACTAATCATTGGGGTATCATCAATTTCTTACAATTGATAATCTTAGTTTATTTGTAGTCTATAATAACATAAATCAAAAGGTTTATTATCCTGGATAGTGTTGAGCAGAAGAAATAATAGAACATTATTGAAACCAATCCCTATGGAGACGATTTAATACAATACTATCTTTGACTAGCGAGCCTACATTTTGTACATCGGTTTTGCCCTCGTCACCATACGTGGGGTTTCTTATTTTGCTTGGTGACATACCCAATCAAGTTCGCAAACCCTTTGTGAAAGTTTACGTTACGCTGTCTTCCTTCAAACTGATTAAAGGCTTGCCTTATTTTTCTGGTTGCATTGTTCTTTGAAGCATTAGAGTTCTTTATTGCGACGTGTAAAGTCAACACAAGGAGTCTTGGCCAGAAAATGCCATCTCCGACGAATTTTCTTCTCTTCTTTATTATTTAATCAGATACAATAATACAAATATATTGTATTGTATACAAAGTCACTCAAACACATTGTATTTTTGTATAAATATATTTTTTCCTGTATTTATGTATTTCGAAGATCTGTATTTTTTTAATACAACTAAATACACTTGTATTCATGCATACGGTACATACAATTCACATGAACATATAATATAAACATTGAAATATACTGAATACAATCATTAAAATAGAACAAAATATAAACAGTGAATACATTCAATTTTAGAATACAGTGAACTACAATAAAATACATTAAATACAAATCAAAATACAGTGACTACAACCAATGAAATATACTGAATACAACAGTAATAACATGTATTAGGAACAACTAAAATATTGTTAATACAAATATATTTGAATATACTGAATATAAAATAGCGAATAAAGTAAATACAAACACTAAATCTAATGAATACAACTATAAAAAAAATATTGAAACACACTAAATACAACAATTATATACAATTGAAAAATCATTCTAATCAATTGGGTTGATAATGAGGCATATTAGAATTGAGTTTGTTGAGTTATATTATGAGTGTATTGCGTTAATTGATATTATTTCCGTTATTAGACAGCTGGACAAACCTAGTTTTAAGGTGATTGTCGTTAATGTATTCATGAATACATGATGCAAATACATGTGAATACATACGCCTACAGTTGGACTGCCCTGATTTTAGGCATTTTTTGCTGCTGGATTCATGAATACAACAGCGCGAAGACATTGAATACGCTACCGTAACAACTGAATAGTAGCTATAGAAAATAATTATGTATATAATAGGTATAGGAAGTTAATAATCACTAAACAATAGTGATTTTGAAATAATTTAACCGGTTATAACTATTGATTATAACAAGTTGCTTCTTGTGAAAATTACGTATTGCTGTAGGTTATTTTAACTTCATAATATAAAAAAGTTACGAACTATTAAATACACATAACTTAAGCTAATCGCAAATATTCTTTCATTTAACGCACAAAAAGGTATTCCGATCATTTTAATTTATAAATATAAGGCTAGTTATTTAGGAAAACAAAATAGTAGTACTAAATAGTCATAAAGGGAAATTTTCACTTTTAGTCAATCAAATATCAGATATATTCTAACGTTAGTCCTTGTGATATTTCTGTAAGTACATTTAGTCTTCAATTAATTAAAATATGCACTTTTGATCCTCTACCTGCGAAACTTCATAAATTTAATGAATTACTAACCATTACATAATTTAATTACTCATTTGTCATGTTAAGTTTATCAAATTAATTCATTTATAAGAGAAATATAATTCTAAAAATAGTCTAAGCATAATATATAAAGGAGAAAAAAATACACATTTTAATTAATTAAACATTAAATGTACTTAATCATATATCAAAGAATCAAAATTTAAATTTATCAATAATTGAGAGACCAAATACGCTATTATCTCTATTCACAAACCATAAGTAGAGTTGGGTGGGAGTAATTGCACCTCTAACCTCACCATGGTGATGGAGACTTAAATTTCCACCCCAAAAAAAGATCTTTATTCTTTATTTGCAGCCTTATTTTTTTAAAACGAATATGTATAACCTGATAAAAGTGGAACAAAATTAAAAAATAAACTATCCACCGCACTTCTAATTTCAAACTTATTCTAATCCAAAATCACTCCAGTATGCAATTTTTTAAATTTGTTTATTAAAAATTTTAACAACCTACTTTTTTTAAAGAATAAAATTAAAACATATGCAAGAAAACACCTGGATTTTAGGTGTAACAATTTCAAATAATTATCTGGTGATAAATATTTCAAAATCAAAATGATTTGGACCGGATGTGGATAAACGAAGGGGCTTTGCATCCGTACCCATTTTTTGTGCCACGTTTTAACTTATACCCGCTTTGTAAAAAAATTGCATATGTACCCGCTTTTGCGCATAACTTCAGCATGTGGGGCTGAAGTAGCAAAGGCAATCACGCAAAACTTCAGCATTCTAGTAAACGGGCCTGAAGTAGCTTGCGAACCTCAACTCTAGAGCTGAAGTTGCTGTCTTTGTAACTGGGGAACTAACTCCAGCTCTAGAGCTGAAGTTTTTGTCTTTGTAATTGGGGAACTTCATCCCCCTATGCTAAAGTTTTTGTCTTTAACACTGGGGAACTTTAGCTCTAGAGCTGAAGTTTTATCTTTGTAACTGGGGAACTTCAGCATACGGGGCTGAAGTTACTGGGGAACTTTAGCTCTAGAGCTGAAGTTTTATCTTTGTAACTGGGGAACTTCAGCATACGGGGCTGAAGTTTCCTAGTTATAAAGACAAAAACTTCAGCATAAGGGGCTGAACTTCAGCTCTCTCTAAAGCTGAAGTTTGTCTTTGTAACTGGGGAACTTCAGCCCCGTATGCTGAAGTTGTTGTCTTTATAACTTGGGAACTTCAGCTCTAGAGCTGAGTTTGTAACTGAGAAACTTCAGCTCTAGAGCTGAAGTTTTGTCTTTGTAACTGGGGAACTTCAGCCCCGTATGCTGAAGTTTTGTCTTTATAACTGGCGAACTTCAGCTTAACTGGTGAACTTCAGCTCAGCGAGGGGAAGATGAGCTGAAGTTATTTAAAAAGTGGGTACAAGTTAAAAAAAATTTAAAAAGCGGATATATGTTAAATGGGATGTGACCAAATAGGGTGACCCGCGCAATTTTTACATAAACGAATTGGGCCTTATCATTCAAACTCACTAGCCCAAAACCATAACAGCCCATCTTTAATTTACGCGGTATCTTCTTATTCAGCTAAATAAACTTCCCATTTTCAAATTAGCTGCGAACTCGTTTCTCCGGTAAGTTCCCTTCTTTTTTTCTCTCTCTACCTTCAGCTTGATTTTTTCTTTCAATTCCTTCAGCTAATTTCCTCTTCAGTATTCCTCTAGAGATAAAAACCCTAGTCCATTTTTAGATATGATTTGATTTTGCTTGTTAATGAAAAAGTGAATTGGCAAAATTATGGAATTTAAGTTAATTGTTAATTTCATGACTACTAATTTCATCAATTATCCGATCTTTTTCTCGATGTAACTGCTTTTTTTTTTTTCCGCAATGAAGAATCGTAGAGAAATTTTTTAAGCGAATTTACTCAGTTCTCTTTAACTCACAAGTATGAGAATTTTATTTTTCTGAATCTAAAACTTTGAGCGTACATCAATTTCTATTTTCTTCAGCCTTGGAATGTACTGCTGTTTCCATTTTGTGTAGTTCCGATTGAGAGTAATCCTATTCTTTTTCTTAGGCGGTCAGAATTGCAATTTCTGTAATTTTTCTAACGATTTTTGTCTCTACATTGATCCATAGCTTGTTCTGATGAAAGTGTTAATTCTTTTATGACACATTGATTCATAATTTGGTGTTTTCTATTTTTAGCTTCACAGCTAAATTCAGAGCTAAACTCTGAATGTTTATACATTATCTGTTATGAAACAATAAAAGAAGAAGAAGAGTATTGCAGTGAAAAGTAGAGAGAGAATTCTTATTGATTTTGGATGAATTACAATGGAATAGAACCCTCTATTTGTAGGGAAAAGTGACTTAGTCACCAAGTAACAAAACCTAGAATCTCTCTCAAATATAAACACTCAACTTAAATACAATTCAATTGATAACACTCCCTTTGAATGTCTATTCAATAAATAATGTACCTCGTCAAAACCTTAACTAAAATAAAACCCAATGGGAAAAAAATTCTAGATAAGGAAAAAGAGTACACATGTTTAGATATACGCCTTTTGGTTGTCTCGTTAAAAACCTTGCAAGGAAAATCCAGTGGGACAAAACCTTATAAGGAAAAAAGAGTACAACACGTATTAACTCCCCCTGATGAGAGCATCAATTCACATCCTTGAGCCTTCGCATCTCGATTTTGTACAATAGCTTTTTGAAGGTTGATGTCGGTAGAGATTTGGTGAATAAATTATCCATATTAACTTAAATGAATATGTTGCACCTCGAAAATTCTCGCTATCACATTATCATGCTTATAATTATAACAAGATAAAAATATGCACAAATTGTACTTAGGATGTAGTACTTCATGACCAAGAATTTTATATGCTTTAAGCAATTTAAATTTTTCATGGATTGTCATATAAGTTAAATCATATAAGCCATATGAATGGACTTTAGATGCATATCAAGTTTTTATGTCATGCTAGACATATAAGATAGATAAAGGCATATTGCACACAACATTGGCTTTATACTTTCAAGTGTTTGAACTACAAGTCAAAAACTACATGTCTTTCATATGAAACCAATTCTATCCGAATTTTGTCTCTTTCATTTGACCAATATTTTTGTGTCTGTATTCGACAGACTTAAGATCCTCATCTATACTTAGCGCTATCATAGAGGTCGACGACGAACATTTTATATCGGTCCCAATATTTTTTTCATAAAGACATAACATAGAGATCTCTTCATTCATATTTTCAAGTACCTGAATCTCTCTTGAGATTTTATGAAGTGTTATGTCATGTGATCTTCTAGGTCACTTGCCTCCTTATTATGATCATTTTGATCATTCACTCATCTTTTTTATCAAGAATTTTATTTGAAACCGATTTGTCTATATGCTTTAACCGTACCATAGACTTTGTCATTCTAAGACTTATTCTAATATGAGCATTTTCAGTGAGAATATAGTTACTTTCTTTGGGTCAGCAAATGCGTCTGGCATGCTTTGTATTATATTGCAGATGAATTATCTTTTTATAAACTTCAAATTCATAATATCTTCAAGGATCTAGATATACAAATGATAATTCATTTCACGTTACTTTTTCTCAACTGCTTATTTTGTCTCCCCCTTATGTTAGAAAAACTAACTTTTTCCCTCAATTTTGGGAACCCATCTTTGTGCATTATGGTGTTAATCAAAATATACACCACACATCAATAATAATAAGATAGAATTATTTGGTTCCTGACCCTGAACCACTTGTGAGGGGAGAATGTAATATACTTTCGTATATAATGTATATCAAACTGATATAAATAACTTTGTTCTCATAAGCAATAGCTTAAGAAAGAATTACAAAAAAATACACATGATTTCACACCATAACAAAAAATGGCCCATGTTTTTAAGGTTTACCCATCCTAACCCATATTGTACATATTTTGAAAGCACTAGCAAATTCAAAATATGTGTTCTTACAACCATTGCTTCTAAAAGCTATGGAATTAAATTTGTGTTCTTACAACATTGCTTTCGCTCTCTTCTTCTCACATTCTCGACATATGCTTCAAGGGACTGTATATTTTCTGCTTCTCCTCTTGTGTCACCTGGTTGCAATGTAAGAAAATTGAAACCATTGAAGACCATTCAAAGCTTTGCTTTCGAAAATATTTTTTTTATTTTTTATTTTGTTAGTTTTTTAGATTGGGTTGTTCCAATTGATTGAAAATATCAAAAGAAGTTCAAAATTTAAATTTGAAGTGATTTGGAATAGATTTGAGCAAGATTTGAATTAAATTTTAGAGAAGACGCAAGGAAGAAGACGAAGCCAGTTTTTTGTATAAGTATGTATAATCTTGTATAATAGTGTATATGAGTGTATAAACACATCTTATACACTATTATACACATTTATACAAGCGTCTGTAGACGAACTTCTTCCACGATTTTCAGTCGCAATCTTGTTCAAAACCAGTCCAAATCTCCATGAAATGACTTCAAAATTTATATACAACCTCCTTATACTATTTCTAACAAGTCTAAATTACACTCACTCCAAATTTCTCTCAAAATCAAATTCGGAATTTAAACTCACATGTTTAAACTTGTTAAAAATCTAATTTTCACCATCCAAATGGATTTTGTTTGTTGAACTACTATTTGAGTCACAGTTACTGATTCGAATATTAACTTAAATGCTTGAGGAATCCTTTTTAAAAATTAAATAGTAATTTTGAGAACCTATTGGAGTTGGATGTTGAGTTTTAGCCTATTATTTTTGGGCTAGTTGATTGTAAATTGAAATATGGGCTATAAAATTGAAAATCATGAATCCCAGTTGTTCTAATGTGAAATTTTCCCATAGTTTAACTATTAAGTGGAGGCACTCAATAAATTATTTTGCTAAACTAGTTGTGATGTAAACCAACTTATCAAGATAAACTATCTTGAATAGAAAATCTGAAAATTATGCTCTAAATTAAATTATTGAGCAAGTTACCTCGCAAACACCAGGATGCGGGTTAATAATAATCGCACATGTAACCATCTCATAATATGCATCTTATGTGGTATACATGATAGGTGAATGAGCCCATATTCACCTTTGATAAATTCCAGAATTCAAGGGATTCTATCCCAATTTTAATTAGTATAATAATCGCGAGAACAAGCAAAAGAAGAGAATTCGTAAAAAACTTTCTAGTTCTTTAATATTTTCCCATGTGAATTTTCTTTCATTTTTGCACGTCATACTTAAATTGATATGCTAAACCAATTATGCCAACTGAATAAATTATAAATATTGATAAAGTTCAGGTTTACACCATGACATGTGCAATTATTAATAAACTCCAAGTTTATTATGATATGGGGTTTTATATCAATAAACATCAGTTTACTACGTCATGTACTTTCACCATATTCTTTATTTGTGTAGTACAAATTAGGCAATAAAGCAACTAGTTTTCATATACATATTACCCTGCTACAGTTGTATAATATAAAGATATTAAATCTTTCCTTTATTTATAGTCTCAATATAACCAATCGCTTTCGCGAATACTTTAGAAACTCAATAAGTTTCTTTGAGACTTACTACAACACAATAAATTGACATGATAATCAATTGTATTCCTCTAAAATAGTAATAATTGGCTCTTTCAGAGCTCTCAATTAACTTTGTCCTACCACATATTCAACAATATCTATATGGTGAATAAACTTTTAAGGAGAAAGTTATACCATTATGGTCATGGTCAAAATTATATGTAAGATCTATTTCTTGCATTACCGTTGTCTTTTAATAATCACATTGCCAAAATATTTGGCATAATCACAATAGGTACGTGATCAATGACCATTCATGCCATAATAATAACATTATTTTCTTATATCATCTCAAACCTCCTTCTAGAGGTGAGTGTGGTATATTCATTACCACTAGCACGTTCATATTCTTTCAAGAATGAATATATATATATATACATATATGTATATATATTCATTCATAAATCACATGTTGTCACATTCACACCATGAATGGACCATAATCGTCTATATGTGCTTTACAAAATCTCATGTCAAATCGATGACCAATATTACTTTCATAAAGTGAAGGATTATTTTGAGAATCCTTATTGTTCTCATTACCACAATGATGACGATTATAATTTCGTCTATTGCCACGTCCACATCCATTGATACATTCATAGTAATAATTTTGTCTTCTTTCAGACTTATCACATACTGCTATCACATTCTCTTAAGGGAATGAGAATGAAGCAAATTCAATGGGACGGATTTTCAATTCTTTACCCACAATCATTCATTAATTTGATCATGGCATGGCATGAAAATTGTACCACTTTGGGTGGTTATAATTTCTTTCAAATTTCATTAGAGTTACAATCAAAATTTATCGTCTTTGCTTGTATTTAAAATTAAATTATAGAATAAAAGAGAAAAACACGATAAAATACTTACCTTAAATCCAGAATTTAATCATGAAGGAAGTTCATGGAACAATTGACAATTTTTATGCTCAACCCCAAAGCTTCTACTCAATTGGTTAGAGTCTCGTGCTGATAACGTGTTATGAAACAATAAAAGAAGAAGAAGATGATTGCAGTGAAAAGTAGAGAGAGAAAATTCTTATTGATTTGGGATGAATTACAATGTAATAGAACCCTCTATTTATAGGAGAAAAGTGACTTAGCCACCAAGTAACAAAACCTAGAATCTCTCTCAAATATAGACATTCACCTTAAATACAATTCTATTTATAACAATATCTGATATAATTGTGTTTATTTGTTTCATTGGCATATTAACTAGTTTGCTTAACTTATCAAAGATATATCTTTTTGCTAGTTGGATGTCATTGATATAATTTGGACGAAGTGATTTCCGTTGTCTATTTACAATTTGAATAGAAGAAAATGACCCATCAAAGATTTACTATGTTATATTTTACTGATCTCCAATGAAGATGGCCATACAGCTTATTCAGCACTCGTAATGGGCCATATAACTGACCTCCCACTATAATTTGTTCATTTCTTTATTTTTTTTTCCTTTTTGGTAGAGGAGTTAGTCACTAAATATTTAATTTGTTTACTCAAGTATCAGTACATATCAAATAAATGCACAAGCATGTAAGATATATCACAAATTAGGTTTCACATGGTTATCTTATTTGTTCTCTTGTTTATTGACAACTTTTTATACGCGTCATATTTGTCCAGTTTCTGCAATTACAGATCACGAATGGAAATAGAAGTTGCCGATCTCACGAATAAGCTCATGAAACCTTCTGTATGCCCTCTATCCACCTTACGTTTTTTGAATACTATGATATTTTGCCTGACAGATGGTAATGTGCTACTAGGTGGCAGATAGTGAAACAAGAGAGAATGATATCGAACTAGCGAAGGATGCCGAAGAAGAAAATGCATTGATCCCTGTCCCTATGGCTTCTGAACAAATGGAGGCGGAGATTGCCAATATTCTTGAAAAGATGAACCATTTTACTCAGCAGGTATATGTACTAACTGTTATACCTCATATAGCTGGAAGTGGTAATATGTCAAAATATAGGAAGAAGTAGTTGATAGCCGTGCCCAATTCAGTGTAGGATGGAATTTTGGTGTTGTCAAAGCAGCGTTAGCATTTACGTTTGCAAATATGCCTGTGAATATATTGATTTGCTATATTTCCACATGTCTATATCGTTGACATCCTTTTTATTATCAATTTGAGAAGGTATCTGAACTGCTGGAATCAGGGAAGTCCATGCTTAAGGAGCTGAGTAATGAATTTGAAGAATGATTGATTCAGTAAGTGAAAGTTAAGCAAGTAGTTAGACATGAATTGCCTGTTTGCTGAACCATATTGTTTGCAGAATACACAAGGAACAGATGGAAAAGTGGCAAGAAGAGATTAAGGAACTGTGCTTGCTTGACACAGCAAATGAGGAGGCTGATGCTCTGTTACTAAATGCTAAATATCTACTTCAGAATGTCCATGGTGAATCCTGAGCTTATGCCGTAGTTGAATGTAACTTTTCAAGAGGTAAGTTGTCCATAGTTTGCTGGGTAATCGACATTTTCTGCATTCATAGTGCACCTAAGTTCTCAGGAAATGGTAACAAAAAGTCAAAAATGTTTTCCATGTTCTGCAGGAGCATAAGAGTACCTTAAAGGAACATCTTTGATGAAAAGCTGCTTACTTAGTTTACCATGTGATAAAGATACAACCTAAAGAACTTGGTGCTGGTTCATCATGATGTTGGATATAATAAATGCATAGCATCACATATAGCTTTTAAGTTTCTACTTCAAACAATTACACGTAATATTGCAGTTTGTATGGGGAAACTCTTTGATGCAATATATAGTTGGAATGCTTTTTTCCAAGATAACATTCTTCTAACTTTGTCACCAATCTGATGTCTTATGCCATATATGCAGCCACGTAAGTTGTTTATAGCAGGTTCGATATTCTTATACTCCATATTCTTTCCTCTCTCCACGTATTTCTAGAATTGCTGCGTGAAAATGAAATCTTTCAATTGTTCCATCATGACTTTTATGTTAAGGAACAGGTTTTCGGGAAATGAATACCGTTAAAGAATGAACGTGGACATAAAGAATGAATGTAGATAGATTACTTGTACTATACATAGATAGAATATGTATTGAGATTTGATAGCAGATTTTTAGGATTTTCCTTTTACTTCTTTCCATAGTTAGAATCCTATGTACATGTATAAGTATGTATAACTTCATGGAATAAGATAACAACTTTTGATTCTTCCATACCTTGTTTATTACATGGTATCAGAGCCACATCTGTGGCTTCGCCGGAGTTGAGTCTGTCTCGCCGGAGTTGACAAAAAATTTCTGGCAGACACGTGGAGGCGCGTGTGTGGTCTATTCTCTGTCCAGCTTTGTTCTCTGAGATCCCCTTGATATATTCAGTAAATTGGTGGTTATCCTTTGATTGCAGAACCTCGATTTTGTGAAAAAAATAGTGTCGGCCAGATTGTATTACAACCAATTTTGGTCATGTTTGAGTTCTACTGTTTAGTTTGTTTCTGAGATTCTGAAGTGTTCATAAGACCATATAGTTGCATCTGATTTTGCTTGTCTTGTGGGTTGGTATTTCTTGGTTTGGTGTTAAGTTTTTTTTCAGTCATTTTCTTCTCAGAAAACTTTGGTTTGGTCTCTTTAATTATTCTGTTGGTTATTAAGAGAATTTGTTTGCTTAAAGATGGGTGATAACAAGACTACCATGACTGATATTGTTCCTGCTATGTTCCAAAATTACAGAACATAAACTAAATGGTTCTAATTATTTAGAATGGAGTAAGACTATTAGAGTATATTTGCGTGGTGTTGAGAAAGATGACCATTTAGTTCAAGACCCCCTACAGATGGAACTAAAAAAACATGGATGAGAGATGATGCACGACTATTTTTACAAATTAGAAATTCTATTGATAGTGAAGTTGTTGGTTTGACTACTCACTGTGAGTTTGTCAAAGAACTAACGGACTATTTGGAGTTTTTATATTTTGGGAAAGGGAATATGTCTCGAATTTTTGATGTGTGCAAGAAGTTTTATCGTGTTGAAAAAGGGGATAAAACTCTCACTGCTTATTTCATGAATTTTAAGAACACATTTGAGGAATTAAATATGCTTCTACCGTTCAGTACTGATATTAAGGTGCAACAGAATCAGAGAGAGCAGATGGCCATAATGAGCTTTTTAGCCGATCTCCCTTCTGAATTTGAGACGGCTAAATCTCAAATCTTGTCTAGCTCTGAAATTTCATCTCTTAAGGATGTCTTTAGTAGGGTACTACGCACAGAGAATTTGTCATCCGCTCAACATAATGTCCTTGTTGCTAAAGGAGGAGGAAATGATCCAGGAAGAAGATCTGACTTCAAGGGAGGAAGAAATAAAACTGCGGAATCCGGTAAAGATGTGTGCCATTATTTCCATGAGCCAAGCCATTGGAAGTGGAACTGTAAGAAACTGCAGAATCGTAATCAAAATGGCACTCGAGCAAAGGCTAATGTTGCAGTTGCTCCTAGCCCATCATCTGATAGAACAGTTCTTGTCTGGGCGGAGGAATTTGCTAAATTTTCTCAATTTCAAGAATCACTAAAAGAATCCACTTCCGTTGCTGCTGCTGAATCAGGTAAAGCATGTCTTGTATCTGCTTCAAACAAATATGTGATTGATTCAAGTGCCACAACTCACATGATAGGTAATCCTAGTACCTTTGCCAGCTTTCGTCCCCACAAATCACCATCTCTTGTAACCATAGTTGATGGTTCAACCTACAATGCTATGGGATCTGGGACAGTTAAAGCAACCCCTTCTATTACTCTATCATCTGTATTGAGTCTACCAAAATTTTCCTTTAATTTAATCTCTGTGAGTAGACTTACCAAAGATCTAAATTGTTGTGCCTTATTCTTCCCTGATCATTGTTTGTTTCAGGATCTTGTGACGAAGTAGATTATTGGTAAAGGACATGTATATGATAATCTCTACATCCTTGATGAACGAGTGCCTCGGTCTATTGCCTGCTCTAGTGTCATGTCTCCATTCGAAGCACATTGTCGGTTGGGACATCCTTCTCTGCCTATTTTGAAGAAGCTTTGCCCTTAGTTCCATAGTGTTTCTTCATTGGAATGTGAGTCATGTCAGTTTGCGAAACATCATCACAGCTCATTAGGTCCTAGAGTTAATAAACGAGCAGAGTCTGCATTTGAGTTAAATCATTCAGATGTATGGGGACCATGTCCAGTTGTGTCCAAATTTAGGTTCAAGTATTTTGTTACTTTTGTGGATGATTTTCTCGGAACACGTGGATTTATTTTATGAAAAATCGATCCGAAGTGTTTTCTCACTTTTCTGTTTTTTGTGCGGAAATTAAGACTCAATTTCATACTACTGTACGCACACTAAGGGGTGATAATGCTAAAGAGTATATGTCAGAATCATTTCAGTCTTACACGAGCCAACATGGGATTATTCATCAGTCATCTTGTGTTGATACACCTTCTCAAAATGGAGTTGCTGAGCGGAAGAATAGGCATCTACTTGAGACAGCTCGGGCACTTTTGTTCCAAACGAAGGTCCCTAAATAATTTGGGCAGATGCAGCCTCTACAGCTTGTTTCTTGATTAATCGTATGCTATCTACCGTGCTTAGTGGTGGTATACCTTACAGTGTTCTCTTCCCGAACAAGCCATTATTCCCTGTAGAACCGAAGGTGTTTGGAAGCACATGTTATGTTCGAGATGTTCGACCATTTGTTACCAAGTTGGATCCCAAGGCCTTGAAGTGTGTTTTCTTAGGATATTCACGACTTCAGAAGGGATATCGTTGCTACTCTATTGACCTTGGCAAATATCTAGTGTCAACTGATGTGGCATTCTCGGAGACTACACCATTTTTCTATACATCTCCTATTTCTACTATCCCAGAGGAGGAAGATGATTGGTTAGTCTATCAGGTCACCAATGCTTTGACAGAACAATCAGATGATGTATCTCTTGCATCTCCCAGTTCTTCTATTGAGCATTAGACAACCGTTGTGCCTTCCGAAACTGCACAATCTGCGCCAACAAGATCGCCAATTGTTCAAGTGTACTCTAGGAGACGAGGGATCAATGATACATGTCCTACACCAGTTGCTTCGTCATCGGATCCTCCTCCGTCTGATCCTTCAGAAGATCTTGACCTTCCTATTGCCCTTCGCAAAGTTACACGTCACTGTAAATCCACATATTCCATTGCTAATTTTTTTTCTTATAACCACTTATCTCCTACATCTCGTTCTTTAATTGCCTCGTTAGACTCCATCTCTATCCCTAAAATAGTGAAAGAGGCCTTGAATCACCCTGGATGGTATGATGCAATGCTTGAGGAGATACATGCTTTAAATGAAAATCACACGTGGGATCTAGTGGATTTACCTAAAGGAAAGAAATCTGTAGGATGTAAGTGGGTCTTTGCAGTTAAGGTTAATCCAGATGGTTCCATGGCAAGACTCAAACCCAGACTTGTGGCTAAAGGGTATGCCCAGACGTATGGGGTGGATTATTCAGACACTTTCTCTCCGGTTGCTAAACTCACTTCTGTCCGCTTATTTATTTCTCTAACTGCTTCTGAGAATTGGCCTTTGCATTAGTTGCATATCAAAAATGCATTTCTTCATGGTGATCTCCATGAAAAAGTGTATATGGAGCAACCGCTTGGTTTTGTTGCTCAGGGGGAGTATGGGAAAATATGTCATTTGAAGAAATTCTTGTACGGCTTGAAGCAGAGTCCGAGGGCTTGGTTTGGCAAGTTCAGTGAGATAGTTCAGGAGTTCGAGCTGAAAAAGAGTAGATGTGATCACGCAGTCTTTCTATAGGCAATCGACAGTTGGTATTATCCTTCTTGTTGTATATGTCGATGATATTGTTATTACCGGAAGTGATTTTGCTGGAATTTCCTCTCTTAAGTCCTTTCTACATACTAAATTTCACACAAAGGACTTGGGCTCGTTGAAATACTTCTTAGGAGTAGAAGTAAACAAAAGCAAAAAAGGAATTTTTTTGTCTCAAAGGAAGTATATTCTTGACCTGCTTGCAGAAACTGGAAAGTTAGCAGCCAAGCCTTGTAGTAGCCCAATGGTCCCAAATGTGCATCTGACGAAAGATGATGGTGATCCTTTTGACATTCCAGAGAAATACAGGAGATTAGTTGGTAAGTTAAATTATCTCACTGTAACTCGTCCGGATATTGCTTTTGCTGTAAATATTGTTAGCCAGTTTATGTCCGCTCCTACGGTCAAACATTGGGCAGCACTAGAACCGATTCTATATTACTTAAAAGGAGCTCCCGGACTTGGCATATTATATAGCAATCGTGGGCATTCTCATATTGAGTATTTTGCAGATGCGGATTGGGCTGGATTCAAAATTGACAGAAGGTCTACTATCGGCTATTGTGTCTTTGTGGATGGAAACTTGGTATCGTGGAGACGTAAGAAACAGAATGTTGTATCTCGATTCAGTGCAGAATCCGAATAAAGGGCTATGGCACAGACTACGTGTGAGGTTATGCGGATACATCATCTTCTAACTGAAATTGGGATAAAGCATACTACACCAACAAAACTTTGGTGTGATAATCAAGCCGCTCTTCATATCGCCTCAAATCCGGTGTATCATGAAAGGACAAAACATATTGAAGTTGACTGTCACTTTATTCGTGAAAAGATTCAGGAAAACTTGATTTCTAGTAGTCACGTGAAGACAGGATAGCAATTAGCTGATTTGTTCACAAAGGCGTTAAATGAAACTCGAGTTAATGATCTTTGCAACAAGCTGGGCATGATCAATATCTATGCTCCAGCTTGAGGGGGAGTGTTAAAGAATGAATGTGGACATAAACAATGAATGTAGATAGATTACTTGTACTATACATAGATAGAATATGTATTGAGATTTGATAGCAGATTTTTAGGATTTTCCTTTTATTTCTTTCCATAGTTAGAATCCAATGTACATGTATAAGTATGTATCACTTCATGGAATAAGATAACTACTTTTGATTCTTCCATACCTTGTTTATTACAAATACCAAAAATTTATATTGACTAATCATACGTTTCAGTGTTTAACAGGTCCAAGTAAAGGGCCGTTAGTGAGTAAGGGAAAATATGAATATATGATACAAAAAGGAAACACTGAAGGTATGTTTGTTGGCAACTTCTAATGAAGGACAAAGTTAAGCGTGAATGTGTGATTGTTAGAAGCAAATTTGGACCTTTTCCCATTTCCTTCCTTCTCCAAAGAAGAAAAAAAGCAGAAAGAAAGAAAAGTTTGCTTCAGGCAACAAGTAAGATCGTGGCTGTCACCTCAAGTATCTGTGTACCAAGAATGGTAACTCGGTAACCATACAATATGTTCATGATAAAATTCTTCAAGAATATTGTGAGCTTCTGAAGTTAAGCTGATGCACAAGATACTTTCTATTTGCAATTCTGTGCTGTTTTCAGCTGTTACCATGATTCCATCTTTTTACTTAAAGATGCAAAAGAAGTGATTTTTTCAGGTCAAAACACAAGAAAAGAAAGAAAAGTAATTATTAAACAGAGCTTTTCTCTGTTTTCAGCCATAGTGTTAATTTGTCAGCTTGAAGTTCCCCATTCGAAGAGTGGTTGGACGAAGCAAACTGAGTCTCCAAATTAAAGAGGAAGCAAAGAAGTGAAAAGAAACTGCTAGTATAAAAGATAAAATTAGAGGATCATGACCATCGAAATACTTACAAAAATCATATTTATATGGGAAACAAAATCTGAACCATAGACCCTATTGGATGACCTGTACTAGTAAGCTAGCAGCCTTACAAAAAAATAGCAACCATCTTTTATGAACTGTCTACATCTAGTTGTCGCCGACGAAGATGGGTTGTCCGGAGTTCAGTCCAAGGCGTGATCTCGAGTGTTGCCTGGTCATGACAACCTCCCTTGCTAGAACCATTTTCATCTCTGGCTGTCTCAGCGACCAGTCAATGACATGGTTCTTGAATTCTTCCTGCTTAATCTTCTTCACTTGGTTGTGGACAAGATGATCACCCTTGTAGTTTTGTTCCAAGAATCTCTCTTCTTTCTTTGCCATGTTGCTCTTCTTCATCATCTCCTCCATATGAACTGACCAAATAAGCAGTCTCTATTTCATATGATTAAGGACTTTGATGCGTTGTCTATTAGGACTTAGGAGCCTCTAATATATATGTTTATTGGGTTTGGCCTCCAACCCCCAACTTACGACCAACCCCAGGTGGGAAGAAACTTGGTCGTGCGAATCAGAATGTGGAACGTGCTTAATTTAATGCAAATTAAATGGAATGTTCAGAGTTAAGACGACTGTTTAAGACCCTATATACAGGATTATTTGACCGAAGATTAAGCTACTGACCCCACGTGTACTCGTCAAAATTTGCTTCATCATTATCATGTTTTGGATAAGTAGTAAAAACGTGACCAAGACATTATCACGTTTGAAAATCCATAAGCAGTAAATCTTTTGTTTATCAGTATAATTTAATCAGTTGTAACAACCTAGTTATATTATTTTTTTCTATATTACTGACTTAAACTTACTATAAAAAGTACCTATGAGTTCTAATTGTTGTTAAATAATTTTATAATGTAATTTCTTCTCCATTATCAATGCGTTAAAGTTAAACCATATCGTATCCTTACAATTACATTGTTCTGTTACCTTTCTTTAAGCTTCTCTCATGGCTAATGATCAATTTGATATCGTTTATTTCATATTAAAACGCTGCATTAGGAGGTTACTAGATTTTTACCATTTTAAAATATAACGTGCGTTGCACGTTAATAATGGCACGTGATGATTAAAATGTTTAGTTATATGAAGGAACAATAAAATTTAATTAATAAGAGAAATTTTATGTATAATAATACAACAAATAATCTAAATGCCGAAAAATATTATTATATTAGCATAAAACATGAATTTAAAATAAAAGGACATCATCAAAACTTACACAAATAATCAATTTTGTCATGTTAGTTAGATAATTATTTATTATAGTTTAAAAGTATTTAATGTGATGGTATCTTAACAAACACTTCTTTGTGGATAATATTTTTTTGTGTATGTTTCCTCCTAATGCGTTGGTTGCTCTGCCTTAACCAGAACTCTTGTTGTCGATCTTGATATCCCTCTTGAAAGTGCGACATACAGTTGTTCGTGCAAGAAAACATATTGCGGTAAATATAGTCCAATATTTAAGACGTTTGTCCTTGTCCTTTATTTATTATATTTGCAAAACATAAACATACTAGAAATTATTTTCACACAAATTTAAAAGGATATTCCTTAGTTACGGAAGATGAAAGTTGAATTCGGGGATAAAAATATACTTTGAAGCACGTTGATCAGTATCATAATTTTTGCATGTATGACGTTATTGTCAAAATTTCTATATACCATCTGTGTGTTATTTACATAAGTTATTCGGTGTATCTAAGTTTTTCCGTAGCATGATAGGCATATTTTTCTTCAAAATTAACCTATATACAATGGAAGATCAATTATAACTTAGTGTATTATATATACGGTGACACTAACATACATAAGAATAAGAAACTTGACAACAAATATGTACGGTAGAAATGCTTTTTCTTGTTAGTAATTATTGGTATCACTTTCTGCTGAGTCCAAAACTATATTTTGTTTTTACTATAAAATTTTGCAATCAATATTTTATTTAGTTGATCAACATATTTATTTTTGCTATCTAAGATATCTTTTTAATTCTATCATGCGATTTGTACAAATTGCGTTTTAATTTATTGATAGAAATATTTCTCTTATTAAATGCACTACTATTACCATTAGGATTGATAACTAAGTGTTCACTAAGAACTAAATCAATCTTTTATTGGATGCTCTTCTTCGTTTCCGACACGAAGCAAGAAGACACTAATAACGGATATGTTCTTACTTTATATTTCTTGTCAGTTGAATCTTTTTCGTTTGAGGCCAGAAGTATAACTTTGGCAAGCTAGCTTTTGCAGTCCCCGCTTTGTCGATTTTGGAACTACTGGTAGTACTTGAAAAAAATTACCTCCCAAACCATTATTTTTTCACCAAACGGTTCATTAATATTCAATATATTTCTAGAACTCCAGGAAATTATCTCAATCATTTGACACTTAGCCATAAGTGCTTCATCCCATATTATCAATTTTGATTTCCTTATAGATTTAGCATTATTGCTCTGCTTTGATATATTTGTGTTTAAATTGTTTGAAGAGATATATCAAATATAAAGTGGGTGGCCTCATAATAAATTCGTTGTTGGTTCATCACTTGCTATTATTGCTAACAGTATCATGCCTCTTGATATGATAATTGCATGTAATGCATGACATAGAGATATTATTTCGATTCCATCGGAGGCATCTACAAAGAATAATTATGTTATACCAAAGTTAACTCTTTATAATATAGTCTTGAAAGCTTGCTCTTATTTAGGATTTAGCTTTGGTTATGTTTCATGAGATACTTGTAAAGCATTTTAATTTTTAATAATACACTAACCCTTTTACTTTGTGTTCTAACGCTCTTTTTATGGAATAAGCCCTTTTTTTTAACTTGAATAAGAATTTTACTCAAATAATGAATTTCAAAAATAATTGCCTGGAGTTTGTGCTTTGTCACAAGCAATTATAAGAGCCTATGAGTATTCTCTTAATGTTAGTCCATCTCTTGTTTTGAATATTTAATCTTAATTATAATTTTATCCATCATAAATTTTATTTTCAAAGAGTAAAAGATTGATATGACATTTTACTTTTAGATCTTTATGATTCTAGAATTATTAGTGGTATTAACTCTACCAACTATTTTTTTCTCTTTCTCACATATTTATATTCTTAAATATTTTCTTAATTGCTGTTTAGTAATTGAGTATTTGTCAATAATACACGAAAAATTGATAAAAAAATATTATTTGAGTAGGAAAATAATTTAAATATAATATAAAAATATATTATCGTGGGGTATTTTTTTCCCCTCAATTTCAACTCTTTATGCAGTCCATTTAATATTACTTTTATTTTTTCTTCGTATTGGATATTATGGAGGGGTAATGTATTGCCAATACGGAGAATTCTTATGAAAGTGATTTTATTAAACCTTCTTGCATATTTTTAGTAAGAATTTAATAGACAAAATTTTGTTAATTTTAAAATCTTTATTAAAAATTAGCATAGAAGGTATTGTAGCCCAAAAAATAAGTAATTGCAGTTATGTCCTTTCTCTATGAGTTTTTTCATATAATATTTTAGGGCTATTTTGATATATTAATATTGTATTTATACTTTTATAATAATATAAGCTCTCATTGTTCTAAATAATTTGAAAAATATACTACATTCTCAAATTAAATTAGTAATAGGACATTATAATACGTTTTCAAATTAAATTAGTAATAGAAATTTTTAAGAAGTATATCCTAAAAGTAATAGGACTACATAACTAAAGATATTTACTTGTTCAGTTTTATATGAATTAGACAGCCCGAAAATAAGTATAGTAATAAGATTCCTAAAGGTAATCATGTAGATTCCTAACTGGTAGTATTATGTCCTAAAACTAATAGGATTATAAGAGTAATATCTAGAATTTTAATTATGTCCTTTTATTATGAGTAATTATAGTTAATAGTATAAGGTTATTTTTGTAAACTGATATTATATTTATATTATTATAAAAATATAAATATAGATATAAATATTGATTATATGCCTTTTGATATCTTGGTTTCTGTGAGTTTCGAAGTATAATTCGTCTGCAATTTGGATAAGAAAGACGGCTACGGTGGATGACGATTAAGAAAAAAACACAATCAAATTATAATAATTCTTTTAATAACTGCAAGTTAAGCATATAATAATAATATACCCAATAAATTTCACTAATGAGATTTGAGTAGGATAGAGTGTACGCAAACCTTACCCCTATCGCAAAAGGATAGAGAATACTATTTTCGAGAGACCCTCAACTTAACAGAGGAGACAAGTTTTGAATTGATATAGAATATTATGTTTTGGTGTTTGATGATGGTTTAAGTTCTTTGCTTTTCACGTCTGTAACTTCAATATGTTTATAGTTTTCTAACGTGTACCAAAATGGGTTACAGACTGCAGTGGGATGGATAGGATCCCTCCATCCTTAACTAGAGGTCTTGCGTATAGAAAAAATCAAGTTAGAGAGCGCCTCCTTTTAAGTGGGTCATACGCAGCGCAAAATCTACATAGACATGCACCAATACGAGTACCGAAAATCATGCGAGTAAACACAGCCTAACGTGTGAACATTTGGACAGACTCGAGTCTTAGGTTTGGTTGACTTCGGTCAAAATCAAATGTTCTATGATCGTATGATTTGACCATCTAGTTTGGTATATTATTTGAAGAGTAGATTTTTCTTCTAGAACATGATTTAGATTTGAGGCTAACTTTTAGGAACAGTTCAAATATGAAACTTGATCCTTGAGAATTCTAGCTCTGCCAGTTAAAGTTCTATTTTCCTCTGAAATTGACATAGTAGTGGTATATACATTTTAATATATATATATATATATTGACTCCCCTTAACTTTAGTATATTTACTTTTATATATTTTGATAAAATTTTTGATTATGAGAACCCGTGTCAAAGTGGGAAAACTTTTTTGGTTGTTTGACTACTTAATATCTGTTGATAGCGTGTGACAGCAGACGTGAACTGATCTTCAGTTTCACATTTTATTCTGTTTCCCAGTATAAATTTAAAAACTAAAAGCAAGTATGTATCAGGAACACGAATCACTGCTACACACGCATGAGTTTGCACGATTGGTTTAAGTTTATTGTGGTAATACAACATTTATGTGGTTTGGATTTGGTTCTACTTAGTTTAAAATTTTAGTTTCTATCCTAAATTAAATAAATATTTATTACACCGAATAAAACATGTCAAATTTAATGAAATTCTGAGGTTTTCTTCTGCAATCCATTGCTCATGACTGATTGGCTTCAACAAGAGAAATGGGTTACCCAACAATGTTGCCGCAAATTAGAAATAAAAAAAGAGTTGGTAGAGTCATAAGCTTTTGCGTTTAAAAGTTTGTCACGCAACTTTAATATTCAACACTAGAAAAGTTCTACCTTCAATTCCTTCTTTATATTTTGATAAACAGCCCAATACAAATGTCAATTGAGAATTTCAAAGCAAAAACAAATTTCAATGTGGACACGGGCCAAAGTCCAAAAGCCTTTTGATGTGCTGAGTGCTAAGAGATCCTGAGAATCAATAAGCTTAATTCTTCACCTTACAAGCATAGGCTGGTTCGTATAACTTGCGCTTTTACAATTCCTTTATTCTCATCTAGAAATGAAACCATTCCATTATAGTTTATGGGGGGATTTATATCTATACCCGTTTTTTGGGTCACGTTTTAACTTGCAAGCGTACTCATTTTTCGCATAAACTTCAGGCATACGGGCCTGAAGTAGCAAATGCTTTCACACAAACTTCAGCATTCTAGGCTTTTTCAAAAACTTCAGTAGAAGATGCTGAAGTTATTTAGTTCATTTGTAAAAACTTCAGCACTAAATAAGCTGAAGTTTTGCACAGGTATCAGGAAGGCGGCGCTTGAAATTGTAAAAATTAAGGTATAGATTAAATAATTTTAAAAATATGAGTTATATGTTAAATGGGGGCAATTAAATAGGGCTAGTTTATGGCTTGTGACATGTGAGAAGCAACGGAATGGGCCAATTGTTGACGGTTCTTTGTTGGTTTAGATGGTAGATAAAGTGATTATTCTGCTTTAGTCCAAAGGAATGAAAGAGCACTTGTCAAATGGACAATAAGATGCCAAAGCCAATAACTCACCAAATTATTGCAGACGTTTAGCATAGAATTTTTTGGTACGGCAGAATCCACGACTAAACCTTATATATAAATGTCAATAACAAGCATATTGATAATGCTAAATATATACATTTCATAATTCGCATTTTCAATCTAAAACTCATAGTGTTTAAATTTTGAGGCCGCCATTAGGTCATGAAACGGAATCTTATCATTTTGAGAATGCCATATTCAAGGAGACCGACACACACGATGTGCAGAGCTAAAACGTCGTCCACTCATTTGAAAATCTTTTAACTTTTACTTTTGCACGATGCCCTATTCAAGTTGAGCATAGATCTTGATCTTGTTTCCTCCCAAATATGCACTCAAATTGTCTTCTCTGCCCAACTTCCTATATAGGAAAGTACCTTTTGTATTCCTAGCTCGCGCTTCGACTGTAAAACATTTTTTTTTTAATTTGGTGTGTGTGTGTTCAAAGTGCACTTTGGTATTATACAAGAGTGTCGATTTTTCACGACCCAAGCCCATGACACGTATTGTCCGCTTTGAATCTAGCTTTTGGGCTATGTCATATCGAGTGCGTGCATATCATGTATATTTATGTCATGCCTTAATAAGTTCTTTCACTTTTCTCTCCCATTCTAATGTGGAATTCGCCTAAGGTGATATGTGCGCTCCTTCTTCATAAGCTTGTTTGGCCCGCCTATATCAGCCCACCCTCGATTGTGGGCATCACACGATCAGTTTGTGTATATAGAAATGAATTCAAAATTTTAAGTCAATAAATTGATATATAGAGTATCACTCCACCCACAACTATTTTGTAGTGATGGATACGAACTTATAACAATAAATAACCATAGAGAACATTTTCAAAAGTTCAACTATGTATTTAAAGTTCAAGTAAAAGAGTTCGTATTGTTTAAGCTTACTACAAAAGAGTTCGTATTGTTTAAACTTCTATGCTTTAATGGACTTAAAGATCGATACACCCCTTCATTATATAGATAAGCATATACTTCTTCCGTCCCAATTTAGGTGATATTTTTTTCTTTTTAGTCGATTAAAAAAAGAACAATACTTTTTTATATTTACTTTTGAATTTAACTTTAAATTTTTCTACCTTTAATGCAATGATTTTTAGCCACACAAATTTTTATGATTTACTTAAAATCACAAGTTTTTTTCTTTATTTCTTATGCTTCATGCCCATTAAAACACTTTCACATAAATTGGGAGGTGGATTATTTCGTAGTATATATGGCGCCATGTAATTCTCTTTTTGGCAGACGTTTGACAGTTTTGCTCACTATTTATTTTTTTTTTCTTTCTATTTCCTTGCCTTTTATTAAGACCAATTACATCTATGCTATCTTATCTTAACTATAATCTCTCGTCATTAATCTATTTGTCGTTGGAATGTCAATATGACATATCCAGATATCCTAACGCCTGAGAACGACACATCAAAAAATATATATTACCACGTGGTCAAGTAATTAATTGTGTTTTAAACCTCGATAATGAAACATACCTACTCCACTGTTTAGAGATTATCCAATTATCTGTAATATATTATGTATCCTAAACTCGTCACTCGAAAAGGAGCTTTTTGCATCTTGCAACTTATACTTTTGAGCTTGAGTTTTAAGCAACCATTTAACGACTCAACCCGTTAATGTTATTGTTCGCTCTGGACCTAAGTCAGCCTTTTAACTATGGATTTGGTTGAAGTCAGTAGCTTTGGTCCAAATTTTGTATTTGTTTTAAGAAATTTATTGAACATGCACAAATTATTAAGCTAGAATCCAGTAACTTAAGAGAATTTGAATCCTGAACTCATAAGTTTCAAATTTTGGCTCCGCCTCTGCATCTCACGGGTTTAAAATGAGTCACTAAAGTGTAATGCTTATTAACTTATATACCCAATATCTTTTTTGTGTTTTACCGATATAAGATTCTGTCTAAAGTTTGGGTGTTACATCACTACCAAGTGAAAAGTAAAAAAAGGGATTGACGTCAATCCTTCAAGTTAACCTTTTCTTACTTGTATTTTTCACATAATACACGCTGTATTTGGAAAAACAATTTACTAATAAAGAAATCATAATTCAGATTCTGATGCACGAATTCGAACCTCAATAATTTCGTGATCACTGCAGATGAGTTGAATCTTCCTTACTTGTAAATCTTGAGAAAACACATTTTGATGTAACGGTTCCTATTTAGATTTTTCAACAACAACCCCAATCAAATATTATAACAACACTAAATTTAGTGTAATCTGAGTTTAGAGAAGATAGTGTGTACGCAAATCTTACCCTTATCTTAAAAAATAATTTCTTCCGATAGACCCTCAATTCAAGGAAAGATAATTAAGAAAAAGCAGTAGTAACATGGAGTGGTAATATAACAAGAAAATTAAAGCAAAAGAAACAACATGCAGTCAGGGGTGTACAAAGGTTGGGCTGGTTCAGATTTTTTAATTATCAAACTAAATCAATGGATTATTAAATCTATAAACCAAATCAAACTAACAAAGTAGAATTTTTCAATCTCAATTTTTCTAGGTTTTTCGTTTTTTTTTCGGGTTTTCGGATTTTTTCTGATTAAGTCTTCATAGCACAAAATATATAACTTGTGCTCCAAATATTTTTTTAGTCCTAGTAGGATACAACTATATAATGTATTTTTCAAGAAAATAAAACAATAATATGAGACGAGTCATAGCATTGTACTAAAATATTCAATAACAAAGATAATAAAATTGTATAAGAAATAAAATTGCTAATTAATAAGCCATTTAATAAAAATTAACATAGTTTAAAAACACTATATAGGTCATGATAAAATAAGTATAGCTAATAAGTAACTAAGTACTATCAATTACATAACTAAGCACTAAAGAAAGATAAACTAAGTTATGCATTTTCATTATAAACCAATGTAAAACTAAAAAATAGATATCCAACATTGTCGTCATTCCTAGTGTTGAATTGAATTTTTTTTTTAGTAATTAACTTCTTTTGTATTAATCACCATGATCAATCTTTACAAATTCATAGCCCAGCATAATACTCTACTGACTATCTCAACATCGACCAAGCTACTGAATTACAGAATAGCTAAACTAACTTACTCTTCTAACAAAAATTGTTGTATTTGGTTTCTAGCTCTAGGAACTACTCTAACATTACATATGCAGGCTATTTCTCGTGCTAATACTTCACTGCTACGATATCTTTGTTAAAAAATACGTGTATTCCTTTCCACCCATAATGCATATGAAGTTTCAGTAAACACCATTTTGAAAATGCTGGCCCTGCTTGACTTCTCTTTGCCTTTTTTGATGATCCATTGAAGATGTTGATCCCAGTTGTGATTGCTCATTTGATCCTCTTGAATCCACCTCATTACTTTCTTTCACAACACTGTTGCATACGAGCATAATGGAAACAAATGGTCTCTTGTCTCCATATGTCCTTGGCATAGAATACATTGCTGATTAATGTTCAAATCCCAGCTAGCTAACCTGTCCTTGGTAGGAAATCTTCCTTGTAACAATAACCATAAGTTGAAGACAATCTTTGGTCGAGCAGAGTTCTGGAACATCAGACACTTCCAACTAACTCTTGGTAAGTATCCCAGTAGCTGTAAGTATAGTTGTCTAATGTTGCCAATGTGATCATTTGAATTCCGAGCTTGCTGCAAAATAACTCTTGAAGCAATTATCCTTCTGACTATCCAACTGACCTGGTTTGGTATTGGCATGTTCTGTAGTTGCTGTTGTTTGATATAGTAAGCATTAATCCACCTGATCCACAATTTGTCTTCTTTATGAGCTAGATATCATTTGAATTTTGAGCTTGCTGCTAAATAACTCTTGAAGCAATTATCCTTTTGACTATCCAACTGGCCTGGTTTGGTATTGGCATGTTTTGTAGTTGCTGATGTTTGACATAGTAAGCATTAATCCATCCACAGTCTGTCTTCTTTATGAGCTAGATCCCAGCATACTTTAGCAATTGCTGCCTTGTTCCACAGAGGTGATGAGATTCAAGCCACCAACAGATTTAGGAGTGCACATTTTCTCCCAAGCCACATATGCCTTCTTAGTGATAGTATTACTGCCAGACCAAATATAGCTTCTGCAAATAGCCTCAATCATCTTCAGAACTTTGACTGGTAGAATAAATAATTAACCCCAGTAAGCTTGAATGCCAAAAATAACAGATTGTACTAGTTGCACTCGACCATCATAAGATAGTTTTCTGGCATTCCATGAGGAGATCTTGACTGTGATTCTTTCAATTAAAGGCTGCCATTGGATCAATGCAATCTTCTTAGTAGACAAAGGAATGCCTAAATATTTGAATGGTAAGTCTCCTTGCACAAATCTAAGATGATCCAGAATATGTTCTTCACTTCATACTTCACTCCACCAAAGTACACTGAGCTTTTACCTAGGTTAGCTTGTAATCCTGAGGCCTCAGAGAATTGGGAGAAATATTTGTGCATAGTAACTATAGAAGGCATATCATCTCTGGCAAACAAAAGTAGGTCATCAGCAAATATGAGTTATGTCAAGTTTCTTGCATCTAGGATGGTATTGAAATTTGGTTTTCTTTTTCAGCTCAGTGAGTGATCTACTCAGATATTCCATCACAATATCAAATAAGAAATGAGATATATCTAAGTCCCTTAACAACATTAAAAGGTTCAGTTGATTCCTCATTCACAAGAACAATATAACTAACTGTTTTAATACACTCCATGATCCATTTGATGAATCTGTCAGGGAAGCCAATATCCTCCATTACATGTTGTAAAAAAATCCATTCCACTGAGTCATATGATTTATGAAGATCAATTTTCACCATGCACCTAAGTGATATTTGGGCTATAGTATAGGACTTGACTATTTCATGAGCCAAAATTATATTGTCAGCTATCTTTCTGCCAGGAATAAAACTAGCCTGGGCTTCAAATATTATACTTGGAATGATCTTTTTAAGTCTGACAACTAATTTTTTGGATATCATTTTGTACAGAACTGTACAACAAGCAATTGGTCTGTATTCCTTGACTGTAGTAGGCTTAGGAACTTTAGGTACTATAGTAATGGTGGAACAATTCACTGATTTATACATCTTGGAAGTTGAGAAGAACTCTTTGATAGCTCCTTTGACTTGGTTGCTAATGATGCTCCAGGCCTTCTTGAAAAAAACTGCATTATAACCATCAATCCCTGGTGCTTTTTCATCTCCAATGGCTTTAAGACTCTGATGCGAGACTAAATTGCATAGTTACATGTGATATGCCTTACATTTTATGCGCATTAATGATAAAAATACACTTGTTATGTGCTTAATGGAGTTTATTTCATGTGTAGGTGAAGTGGAGATGGAAATGGAGCTAAAGAGATGCAAATACGTCGAAAGATACGCGAAAGGAGACACCCGGGCGATAGCCGGGCGACAGAGCCAAACA
>ML376237.1:20653-80357 GCA_005239525.1 Nicotiana knightiana | reverse complement strand
ATAAGAAAACATTTCCCTCGTACTTATTAGAAAACTGTTTCCAAAACAGTTGAGGGTAAAAACTCCAATCTTTATAAAACCTGTTACTAGTAAAAAATAGTTATTTCCTCTTATTAATATCGAAAAACTGTTACCTATGAAACACAGTTACGAAATACAAGAGTATATCAAAATCTATTAAACAAAAAACAGTTGCAAGCATGAGTTTTAGACGATTACCAAACACATGTAAAAAGTCATGGAAGTTTAAACAAAAAACTTTCCTTAGAAACATTCTTAAACATGTGTAAAATTCCTATCACTCTATTGCATTATCATGAAGTTGAGACGTCTTCTTCATGTCAATTATAAAGGGCCCTCTTCCATAAACTATGCCTATTACAAAAAGGCACACATTTAATATGACACCGTGCCTATTATAAAAAAGGTACGAGTAGTCTAAAGCATTCCACATGCAAAACTCGAAGGTAAAACTAAAACCTCAAAAAATAAAGCATGCAAAAGACTTAAAGAGTGAAACAGAAACTCAACAAAAGTCGAACTAATATTTATATATTAAAATGGCTAAAACTAAGTATTAACTTATACTTAGCCGTATAAAATTTTTATATACATTGTGGTGCCCCTAAGTTGTCATTTGGGGACTTAAAGGAAATCCAAATTTACCCCCGATGGGACTGGGGGTAACCACCAATTGATACAAAGAAAAAGAAAAAAAGGATAAACCAACTAGATATTTTCAAGAGAGAGGTTGACTTCAGAGGCAGAACGAGCAGGAGCAACTGAGGATTAAGAGGCATGAGCGACTGGAATCTCACCATCACGTGAAGAGAGGTTATGACCCTGTTGAGCCTTCTCCATGGCTTCCTTAGTTTTGGCTATTTCAGCACCAAGGTCAAAACCCTCTTGACTCATTTCCATCAATGTGTCAAGGCGAGAATTCATACACGCCCAGCTCACATCGACAGCAACCACCTCTTCCTAATCTTCATAATCTTGTGCCCACACTTGAAGCTCAGCCCTCAACCCGTCCTTCTCTGCCTCTGCAGCTTCATGAGCAACCCTTAATGGAACAATCGACTCCTCTAAAGTTTGAGCTTTGTCTAAAGCCCTTCGAAGATCTTCTTGAGTACGAGTGAGTGATTGCACGAGCTCACCTAAGTATTCTTCCTTCTTCCCCAACAAGTTCTTCAAGTATCTAATCTCCTATGAGGCACGGGACAGCTGCTCTGCAAACGAAGACTCCAGAACACTCTTATCTTTGTCAGCTTGACTGCAAGAAGCCCGCTCCACTGCTAGTTTGCTGCCATAAGTCTCATCTGCCGCTTCAAGTTACTCCTTTCCTCTTCTAAAGTGTCTATGTCAATCCTTAGGCTATCATATTGTGCTTTCCAATTATCAACTTCTGCCTGCAACTCTCTTGTCTCTTGGTCTGTGTTTGAAATCCTCTTCATAAGCTCCATGCCTATAAGGTTAATCTACAAGAAATAAACCAGTCAGATATGGTAAATTTCATATACGAGAGTGAAAGAGGATAACTTACACCATACCTTCAGAGAGGTATGCACGACCTCATTGGCCCGTGTAAGAGCACCGTGGCTAGCTAGCTTTTCTTTCTCAACGGAACCTATCAAAGGCTTGACACTTCAGGCTCACCCGTCTTCTTGAAAAGGTTTCCCTCAGCTGGAACCTTTATTACCACCTGTCGCATCTCTCTGCTGGAAGACCCTACCTCCCTAACGGAAGGCATGGAAACAGACAGAGATGGAATAGCAACAGGCACAGAAGGTTGAGGAGTTGGAGAATCCACGGGCAAAGAAGCAGGCACGGAAAGTTGAAGAGTTGAAGAATTTACAGGCAAAGCAGCAACAAAAGTTGAGATAGCCAAAGGAATAGACGAAACAACTTATCTCAAAGAAGCAGGAAAGACAGCAGCCAAAGGGACGTCGTTAGAAGCAAGATCAATACCACCATGAATAGGGGAACGCGAAACATCATCAAAGACAGGGGGCTCAATCATAGACACGGGAGGCAAGGTTGAGGCAGTAGGCTCATCATCTAAGACCATTCTCCTTCTCTGTGGCCTGTGCACTAAAGATCCCTCTTCCTCTTCCTCTATAGAACGAGAGTCACTAATCTTCCTCTTCGAGGAATATGAACCAACAATAATTTCCTGGGCTTGAGCCAAGGACATCTTCGGGATAGAGGAAGCAGACATCCCACGAGCAGAGAACCCTATTAAGAAAGGAAAAAAGTTAAAAGACAAAAAAAAAGACTCGAGTAAGGAAAGAAGCTAGAACAAAAGCTTCACTTACCATGGGTCTTTACTTGCCAACCATACCTCCCAGCGAGGTACTTCAAAGATCTTTCTTCTGAAGAAGCAACAAATAACAGTTTTTCTACCCAATCACGAATACCGGAGACATTCTCAACAGTATTCATGATTGCTGAGAAAAGGAAAATAAGTAGATATGCTGTTAAAGAAAACATCTCAAGTCAAAACAAGAAAAAGTAAATGCAAGCTAAAGCATACTCACATGCGCGATTCCACTTCTTAGGGAAGGGAAGATTTTCTTCACCCACTTAACCAGCAGTGGGAACAGCAATATACCGGAGGTACCAACCCTTATCCTTATCGTCTCCAGGGGTTACCAACACTCTTTTGCTTCTAGCAGTCAGAGTTAAACCCCCTTCACGAAATAAGGTAGGAGAGTAGAGGTGAATAAGATGGTTGAAGGTAAAAGGAACCGAGGCTAAAGAATCCAAACTCCTAAGGCATGCGATAACTTGCCACACAAGCAGGCCAACTTATCCTAAGCAGATATTGAAAAAATGGCAAAACTCAATTATAACTGGGTCAATGAGGGGTCTAAACCCTAAAGTGAAAGGATGAGTATAAACAAAATAATATCTCATCTTGTAAGACGTTATTCTTTGATTACTATTCAGAATATAGACAGAAAAGTCAGATTTACAAAAGCATTCCCTACGAACAAGGGAAATTTGACCCTCAGTTATAAGGGTTGGATATCTTTCTACACTATCAAGAGAAGAAGATTGATCTACAAGAACTTGACTATCCCTAGCGAAAACAAACTCAGCAGGGACAATTTCATCGACCCCAGGTTCACGAAGGCGTTCGTCTCTACCTCTAGATAAAGACCGAGAAACCCTAAATCTCGGAGAAACTTGAGGTCTAGTGGAAGGATAAGGAACTATCTGAGAAGAAGAAGAGCCCCTCGAAGGAGTGGATCCTAGACTTCTAAGTCTACCACCCCTCCGACTCCTAGTCGGAGCAGAAGAAGGCGCTAAACTTTCAATATCTATTACTCTTTGAGGTTGGTTTGAAGAAGACATGTTTACAAAGGCAAAGAAGAAAGTTCTTTACAAAAGACAAAGTTAGAAAAGTGTTTCGTGGAAGCAAAGAAAAGAAAACATGATTTTATACTTGAAGAAAACCGTCAAACATGAATAAAAAGGAAAATAATGATGAAAAGTCATAATTGAAGATATCACTTCGGGACTGTCACAGTNTGAATATCCACTTACCAAATATTAATCGTTAAATATATGGTAAGTGGGGGGACTATCTGTTTTGGTAAAAAAAGAGTTTCACACGTAAGCAAGCTTTTGACAACTCATCTAGTCACGTAGACACAGGAAAACGCGACAGCTGGACGTGACTCCTTGAAGAGATACGGTACAAAGAGTCACGGTTCAGTAAACCCACGAACTTATCAGCCACGGGAAACTCAACTTGATCAAAACGGGAGAGAGGCACGGTCAGAATGAATCTAGACAAAGCTACGAGCAGATTCAGGGACCCACAATTGATTACTCGAACGTTATGTAACTGAACCCCAATTACCGTTATCCTTTTTAACGCCTCATTAATGTCATAATTAGTCTTTAATGAGTAACCATATCAAGAACCGTACATTATAAGAATCTCCCATATAAGGAAGGGGAATACAACTTGTAAGGGCATCTGATTCTCGAATACAATCAACATCGATCTTTTATTTCTGCAATATTGTTTATTATTCATTTTTCCCATTATCTTGATTATCAGTAACCCGTATTCATATTAAAAATAAGCTTTAGTCAAAGGGTCTAATTCTTTGGTTAAACAGGTATATCTTGCAACCCTTGACTAAATATTGCCTTTAACCTAAACATTCGTTTACATCCACGAGTGTTTTCTTTGTAGGATTTTGAATCAGGTTTGCGTTTTTGGCTCTTGACTTCGCTCTTAACTTTCGATTTGTTGGGTAGACCTTAGGCTTGACTTGATTCTGCATTTCCCAGTCTTTTTTGCCTTCTATAGTCCCCCAAGTGTTAGAGCTTTGAAGTATGAGCACTTGATTATTCCTTCCATGTGGTCCATTTCCTGAAAAGGAAATTACATACGGGACTCGAAGGTTTATACTTTTTGGATGATGACTACTTAACCCTTTTTATTTCATCAGAAGGGTTGGGACCTAGACCGGGAATTCAGTTACTTCCTCGTGTCTTTCGGGTCTAATATCATCATTTGGTACTTTAGGGAATTTATCCGAGTACTAACTTTTCATGGCACTTTATGAATTTATTTGAGTGCTCATATTTAGTCTTACAGACTTGAAATATATATTTGGATGCATCGTTACATGTGCGATGTCTTAATGTTGCACCCTTGGGTGTCTAATTTTTAAATAAAGAGGCCCTTTTATATATTTAAACGCTATGAAAAAGACGTCTCCTTTTCATTCAGGCGTAAAAGAGGATCGATTGATCTGAATCTGAGTAGACTTTTAGTCTGTGGAAGTATTAATCCTGGTAGGATTTCCTGGAGTATTGATCTCAGTAAGACATTGAGTCTGAGGGAATACTAATGCCAAATAAATATAGATCTTAGTAGATTTGTCTTGAAGAGACACTAAATCTGATTGGATTTTTAATCCAAATTGGATTATATGAACATACTTCCAAGTAGAGAGGGACACATGTCCGAAATAATATTTGAGATGTTCGGGATAATCGATCCGAGTCATAATATAATTAGCCATTAAGAAAGGCTTTTTAACTTGAATGGTCGTTGCTGGACCGAATATAAGCCATGTGTTTGTTCAAAGTGAACTTTATTCTAATGGCATAGTTGCATACATTTATGTTGACTTGAACATAAAAGTCTCGTTTGTTATCGTGGGATTCTTGACTCGACATGGAGTTCTTGATCCTTTTTGTGTAAGAGTAGTATATGCATTTTTGAAGATCTCATTCAACACTGTTTGAAGTGTTTTATGCTTGATATGAGCAATACAACTGACTGAGTTGATATTGCGGTAAATAATGTCGGAATACTCTTAGAAATTTATCTCCCAAAGCAATCGATTGTTTGAGATCACTTCTTAAAATGTCAAGTCGGATTGACTAATCTTCAAGTATAAGTGATCTCCCTAGTGTTTGAGTTTTGAGGTATGAGAACTCAAACACTAGAATCATAATTTGATAGTCCCCAGTTTAATAATATTGGATGGGATGGCCAGTTCCATTGTTGATGGACTTTCAAATGGTCCAGTCACAACATAGAGACGGTATCAGAGCTCTTTCTTTATTTTTTACTCTGGCCGGGAACTATGGAGGTTCCAAAATGTTGTCGAGGACCATGCGATATCTTTCCTTACTACCGGCGTAATTTTCAATGCTTTCTTTGTAGATTTCTCGCATCATATATTTTGTTTGTTTGGTACATGTTGCATTTTAGCTTTTGGAGCCTTGAATATTCTCAAGTATGATTCTCCTTCAATAAGGCAGTACCGGATGAGACACACTCAGAGTTGTCGAGAGTTTGCTTGTCTGTGGGTAAAGTCCCATTCTACAAGTAATCAATGAAGTTATTATGATAAAATTAAATTAGTCGGGCTTACCTCATTTTCATTCTAATTGATGATAAATCAGGGATCGCCCAGATAAGGGATGACTTGATCCTGATATTGTTTGATCCGGAAATGATATTTCTCAATAAGAGTCCGGAGTTTCTTCTGGAGTCAGTGATATTAGCAGTAGATCCGAGACTAGCACATCCAACTTGATTTTCTTGGGCTGCATAGTGTTCTTGGATTTGATCAATCGTCAAATCAATACTTTTGCTCTGAGTCCCCATCTAATTCAAGCCTTTCTCTGCTTGAATTAAGATTGCATTTACCGAGACATTCGAGACAATGTGATATACTAGCGATCATCTTTCTCCTCGGAATTTTGAAAGTGATGATGGGGTGATGTTAGCAACGACTCCGAATGATTCGAATTTTCGGACTAAACCCACCTTCGAGGTTCCATAACTTTATCTTTTATTATTTGGCTCTGGTTTCTTCTTTTGCTTTACCGGATTATACCGCAGGTCAATATTGAGCATATAAACCATTATCTCCGGTGATACACCTGTTATGGTTACAATGGTGTCAAGCAAAGCAATTTGCATTAACACGTAAAAGTTTAATCAACTTGCCTTTAAACTCGGTGTCGAGTCTCGATCAACATAAACCTTCCTATTTGGGAAGACAATGATAGTTTCTAGTTCTTCAGCATTTGACCTCGTGGATTTTGATTCTTTCGGTTCAATGATTGTTTCCGAAATTATTTGTGTAATTTTCCATGGCTATTAATGAACCTTCTTCCTCGTAATCTTCAATTATCCATCCCACACCTATCTTTTCTTTTCCAGTTGTCAGGTGCGGGATCGTTGTAAACAATCTCGTGGGTGTTTTACCCCTGCTTTTCCTAACCTTCATTCTTCTCCTGTGAAAATTTTCAATTTTGCAAGGTGATTCCTTACCTGTTCGAGAAGGTTCGGATCTTTTTTAGCCCGTGAAGAAAATCTCGTATCTCTTTGCTCGGACCTATTTTTGACTTTCATTTGAACATCCGTGCCTTTCTCCATTTAAAGCTCGGTGCTGCATATCATTCTCGTGGGATAGTCGGGAATTCCCGGAGGTGTTCTATTCGCTCGTCTTGTTCTTTGATCTGTTTTTGTCAAGTTAGAACTAAATTGTGCAAATTAAAATTACCTGATGTACCTGAACTTCATGTCTCGATACTGTTTGGCGTAGATTCTTTAATAAGTTTCGGTACTAATAGATGTGGTACCAATATTCCAATGTACATTCTCCATTTTTTCTCTGCTTATTGCTTATATATCAGTATCATGGCTATTATTGCCTTTTCCTTTATCATGGTAAAGCCATCTCAAGCTTGGTTGTCCTCAACTGTGTTGATTGGAAAATTTCGGTCATGATGAAGGTTTAAACTGAAAGCAAGCAAATATCAACAAAAGTTGTTAGTATCTTTGGTTGAATAGAAAATTTTCTTTAGTTCCCAGTAACGGAACCAAACTGTTTAACCCAAAAAATAGTTTTCAAGGTTAAAGCAATAATTTTATGTGACGGGCCACAAGCAACCGATTCAATCCGAAAGATATAATTTTTGTTAATGCAAAGTGATAGAGAAGTGCAAAATAAATTCAATGACAGACAATATAATAAAAATAAAGCAGAGAAGAAATAATTCTTATTGAATAATCCTTGACAGGATGTTGAGCCGAACGGAGCTTGAAGGGCTAAATTATGGCTAGCTTGGGAGCAAGATGATATGAATTATAATGTACAGAATTATAGAGAAGAAAGTTAGATTCCCCCTACTGTGATAAAACTATGTCTATTTATAGGGATAAATCTAAGTAACCATTCTCCTTGAATAATGGGTCCATTATGAGCATTTACTCAACCCATCCATTACTTTTGGAAGACTTGTAACAACTGTGTAAATGCTGAAATTTCGTAACTGATGAGTTAATTTCGTAACTGATGAGTTAATTCCATAACTGATGAGTCAATCCCGTGGCTGATGAGTTACTCCCGTACCTGTTGAGTCAATCTCGTGCCCGTTGAGTCAATCTCGTGCCTATTGAGTCAATCTTGCAATTGATTGCCTTGTTCTGACCGTTACAATCATTTATTGCATTTATTGCACGTTACATAATTGATTTGTAACTGATGGAGTAATGATGATAAATCCCATATAATCCGGGATTAAATTGATTCCTTCCTCATTTGTAATTATGAGATATTCTCCCGCACCTGTTCCAAGCTATCTTATGATCATCAGTTCCGAGGCTAACAGGCTTGGTATGTTCGGTCCAGGGGGTGTTTCACATGTCATTCTTCACTTTTCTCCAAGCTTTGCTGACACGTGCTGCCATTTAATAAACCCACATGGCGAGTCTATTTTTCACCAATACACGCCCGTGTTGATTTTACCAGCATGTCATCGATGTAAACTTCCATCGTTTTTCCCAGATGTTCCTGGAACATATTGGTCACTAGCCTTTGATAGGTGGCTCCAACGTTTTTTAAGCCAAAAGGCATGACTTTATAACAATAAGTCCCCCCTCTTTGTAATAAAGGAGATTTTTTCCTCGTCTGAGGGATCCATTTTAATCTGATTATAACCAGAATACGCATCTAGAAAGCTTAACAATTCATGACCTGCGGTGGCATCAATCATTTGATCTATATATGGTAATGGGAATGAATCTTTGGGGCATGTTTTATATAAGTCAGTATAATCTACGCATACTCTCCATTTTCCATTATTTTTAGGTACTACCACAGTGTTAGCTAGCCAGTTAGGGTACGTTACCTCTCGTATCGAACCAATTTTCAAGAGTTTCTGTACCTCTTCGTCAATCACTTGGTTCTTGAATGGTCCTTGCTTTCTTTTCTTCTGCTTAACAGGTACGAAGGATGGATCTTCATTTAGTTTATGAGTCATCACTTCTGGTGGGACACCTGTCATATCTGAGTGGGACCACGCAAAGCAATCTGCATTAGCCTTTAAATAATCAATTAACTTACCTCTTCGACCGGGGCTCAGCCTCGTGCCTACAGACACTTTCTATTCAGGTTTTTGTTCAAACAATGTAACAACTTCGAGCTCTTCCGTAGTTGTTTTGATGTGCTCCTCTTCCTCCGGTTCATGAATGACGTCCGGTCTGGAATCTACATCAGTGTGGTCCAGTTTATCTTCCGTGGTGACTTGATTCACCTTTTCGTGAATATCTTCTTCCGTATCTGTTTGAACACTTACTTCTTTCGTACCTGTTTGGTCAATGGCTTTTTCCGTACCTGTTTGGACGGTAACATCTGCCTGGGAGATTTCCATATCTTCTGATTCTTCCGTCTCTAATTTTTTGTTATAATGCACCACATAATTTATATTTCTAGAGATTTGTTTGATCCCCTCTAATCTGTCTGATTCCCCATTCTCAAGGGAATTTTATTACCTGATGCAAGGTAGATGGTACTGATTTCATGTCATGGATCCAGGGCCTTCCTATGATTACGTTATAAGCCATGTCAGTATCAACGACTTGGAATTTGGTATTTTTAATTACTCCCTCGGCATAAGTGATAAGTTCGATTTCTCCTTTGGTTATCACTGTAGAGTTGTCAAACCCTGATATGGCTCGTGCCTTTGGAATCACCTGATTTCCCAAGAGCATTTCTTCCACGACTTTTAGCAAGATAATATTGACTGAACTACCTGGATCAATCAACACTCTTTTAATGTTAGTGTCATGAATGAGTAAGGATATTACCAAAGCATCGTTGTGGGGGAGCATTAATCCGCCGAAATCTGCATCATCAAAGGTTATATCATCTTCGTCCGGATTTTCTCGAACCTGATTTCCGTGTGTAACTGTGACCTTCGAGGCTAATTTGCAAACTATTCCGTTTACTTCCTCTCCTCCATGTATCAGGTTGACGTTTCTTTTTGGAGATGGAGGCTTCGGGGGCTCCTGCCTGTTCTTCATGTGTGCATGTTTACCTTTATCACTAAACAATTCTGTTAAATAGACCTGTTTCAATAATTGTTCTATTTCACCTTGTAAAAACCTGCAATCTGCAGTCTTATGTCCATGATCATTATGAAATTCACACCATAAATCTGGATTCCTTTTAGTTGGGTTTGACCGCATTTCTTTGGGCCATCGGACCTTATCACCCATATTTCTTAATATTGAAACAAGTTCAGGGGTACTTACATTAAAGCTGTGATCCCTAATTCGTGCATTACCTCTAGGTTGTTCATCTTGATCCTTTCTGGATCTAGATGAGGACAAGCCCGCATCTCTGCTTGGTGGTCTATAATCTGACCTGGTGTTTTCGAAACTGGGACGAGTTTCACGTCCCGATGTTCCCAAGTAAGGATCGTCCTGTTTTTACCTGATCTCCTGTCTGATTCGGAACGTCTAGATTTGGTATGATCTTCATCTTTCGAACAAGCAATGGTATCTTCTTATATTCGTAGTTTAGTACTGTACCTGTTATAAACATCGTTCCACGTTGTAGCTGGAATTTTTTCAAGCTTTCTTTGAGTCTCCTCGTGGATTCTGAGCTTTTGTCATTTAGATTACTTGCAAATGCCATGGTTGCCCAATTATCAGGCACCCTTGGTAGTTGCATTCTTTCTCGTTGGAACCTATCTACAAATTCATGAAGTAGTTTTGTGTCTCCTTGCTTTATTTTAAATATGTCTTCCATTCTTTTCTCGACTCTTTGCGCACCGGAGTGTGCTTTTATGAAAGAATATGCAAGCTTAGCAAAAGAATCGATAAAATTTTCAGGGAGAAGAGAATTCCAGGTTAGGGCTCCTCTCCGAATTTTTTGACAAGGACTGATTCAATCTCTTGTTTTGTTAAGTCGTTGCCCTTTACTCCGGTGGTAAAAGCAGTCATGTGGTCGCGTGGGTTAGTTGTTCCGTCATACTTAGAAACGTCAGGCATTTTAAACTTCTTGGGTATAGGCAAGGGTGCTGCGCTTGGTTTCCAAGGTTGTTGAGAATATCTATCAACATCAATGCGTTTGATAACAGGTGGTACTCCAGGAATTTGCTCGATTCATTCGTTTTGTTCCTTCACCTGTTTCTGCAAGGTTAGTAGTAAATTTTGTAATTCAGAGTTATTAGTCATACCTGGTCTCGCTTTGAGAGATTCGTTAGGAGTGTCATCCCTTGCTGAGTTTACCAACCCAGACTGAGAATTTTCCACGGTGATAGTGTTATTGGGAGGTGGTGTCAGTGATGCCGCTGGTAATACCCTTGAAAATTCTTGCAAATCTTGGCCCACATACTCTACAATCATTTTCTTTACCCGATCTTGTTCTACCGTTTGATCATTATTATCGTTGTTGTTATTGGATCTTTCTGGGGATTGTTCCCTTGAACCACGTGAGGTTCCTAAGGGTGATGGAACCGGGGTTCCATTTCTTTGCTGGTTGTTGTCGTTGGAGTTCGACATAGTTCAGAAGATATCGCTTGAAAAGCAAACAAAGATTATCAGACTTCTCGGTAATGGAACCAATTTGTTTAACCAAAGAATTAGATCCTTTGACCAAAGCTATTTTTAGGATGAACACGGGTTTCTGATAATCCAGGAAATAATAATAAATAAAAAGGAGTAAGTAAATAGACAATAATATGATGCACAAAAAAGTAAAATGTATTGTATTCATAGTTCAGATGCCCTTACAAGTTATATTTTATTCTCTTATATAAGGAATTTCTTAATACAACGTCTACCTCTTACAATGATCGCTCATTAGTGACTAATTATTACATTAATGGGACGTTACATAGAATGATCGTAATTATTGCACGAAGGTTGTGTAACGCGTGAGTCATTAATTGAGGGTCTCTGAATCTGCCCGTAGCTTTGTCCGGATTCATTCTGACCGTGTCTCTTCCTTGTCTCAATCAGGTTGAGTTTCTCGTAGCTGATTACTCTGTAGGTTTATTGAGTCGTGTCTCTTTGCTTCGCACCTCTTTATAGAATCATGTCCAGCTGTCATGTTTTCCTTGGTCCACGTAGCCAGCTGAGTCATCAAGAATTATCATACATGTGAAACTCTTTTTTTACCAATACACAAGTGACATCTCTTTCTCTTCAGATTTTCCTTGAGTTACTTTTCAGATTTTTCTCTCTTTTTTTTTTATTGAAGAATGTGCAATCTCATGACTGTTTTCTTTTCTATTTTTCAGCAACCATGGAAGCTGTTGAGGAGATTCCAGACTTCCGTGGTTAGGTAGAAAAATTGTTAATTGTTGCTCCTATGGAAGAAAGGTCAAATATCTTTCTAACAGGTTTGGATGGAAAGTGAAGAATCATGGTATCTTTCTCTTCCACTTTCTACCTTGCTTCCATAAGGATTTACTAACTCTTTTCTTTTCTAGGGTTTCCCATTCGGGGTGTGAGTGCCGCATCTATTGCTCTTTGAGACTCTCTTTGTCGATGGCTCAAGAGATGATCTTGAGTTCCTTATAAAAAAGAAAAGCTGATAGAGGGAACTGTGTGAAGCGGAACGGGATGAAGGCTCGCTGATTCGTAAGCCTCGAGCTAGGAGACGTGTCATTTCGGATGACAAAGCTACTCCTCTTCCCAGTTTTGTTCCCATGCACGAGCCTGAAGGTGCCACCTTAGTAAGCTCTGATGAAGAGATGCCTGCCGCACCCTGTGAATTTATTGAACAACTCTTTTATCGTGGGTTTGATGATGAATGCTTCGGCTTTGTTCTTGAGGAAACGCCTCTTGCCTCTTTTCCCGTAATTGTTCTAGTTGATCCTCAGTTCCCCACACCTGTTGCTGCTGCCACTGCTCCGTCCATGGCTATTTTGACTCCCTCAATTTCCCCTACTGTTACAACTTCTCATGTTGAAGTTGGTTCCTCTAGTAACAACATGGTAATGAAAAAAGTTACCATCGAGGTTCCTGAGGATGGTAATCTTATGAAGAAATCTGGCCAAGCTGATGTATGGCTGAACCATTGATTGGCCTAGTGGAGAAGTCCAAGTTTGAAAGCCACCGTCCTTTAACGTGGATGGATGATATTGTACATTCATCTTTAAAGGTATAAGCCTTAGACTTTTATTTTTCATGTGATTTCCTTTTCATCTGTATCACATTTTACTTTTCATTATTTAGATCAACCTTATTGGCACGGAGATGATGAAGAGGATCATCCACACCGAGTAGTTAATGAACGACTATCGCACTGAGGCAGACAACTGGAAGGAATAGTTTGAAGGTCTTTAACTTGAGAAAGATGTTTTAGAGGAAGAAAAGTATACCTTGGAGCAACAGGTAAAAGTAATGGCACTAGAGTTAGCAGTTGAGAAAGCCTCATCCAATCAAGCGGGAAAAGATAAAGACCTTCTCGAGTCTTCATTTCCTGAGCAGCTTTCCAAAGCCACTGAAGAAATTAGGGGTTTGAAGGAACTGCTGAACCAAAAAGAAGTTTACGTCGGGGAGCTTGTTCAAATGCTCACCCAAACTCAAGAAGATCTCCGAGCGTCTTTTAACAAAGTTCAGTGTTTAGAGAGGTCACTTTCTCCCTTACATGCTTCTTATGATGCTGCCTTGAATGATAAGGAAGAGCTAAGAACTGAGATTGAGCAGTGGGAGAGAGATTATGAAGCCTTTGAAGACAAGGCTACTATACTTTTGACGTTAGTTGGGCTTTCTTGAACACACGCCTCGAAACTTTAATGGAGGCAAGCCGAGAAGGCTTTGACTTAGTTGCTAAAACTGCAAAGGCTAAAAAAATATTGAGAAAACTCAGCAGAGTCAAAGCTTTTCTTCACCTAAGGTCGGCATTCCTGAAGATGATGAACTTACTCCTGGTGAAGTTGTTGTTCAACCCTCTTCTGCTCAAGTCGTTCCTCCTGTTGCTGATGATTCCATTCTTCATCCTTCTGATAATACTAGTTCAGATCCTACCCCACAGTGAAATTTGGAAAAATTTGAAGTGTTAATTCATTTTTATTTATTAGTGGAATGTTTGGAAGTTTACCTCTGGTCCGATTTGGGGGTTTAGTAATGTTTGAAATTTTTTACCCCTGGTTTGTTTTGGGGTTTAGAATCAAATGGTTTGGTTGGAACTAACTTGTATACTTAGTTTTAACCGAATTTATATAATATTATTTTCTGAGTTTTTGTTCAACTCTCTTATAATATCTTATTCTGAGTTTCTTTTCTACTTTCTTATTATTCATTTAAAATGCTTCAATACTCCATGACTTTTTGAACATGAACGAATTATAAAAGAGGGCCCTTTAATAAACGACACTTAATAAAGAAGATGTCTGATCGGTTCCAAACCTACACCACTATAGAGTAGCGAGGATGTTCGATGCAGTTTTATCCAAAAAGGTCGGGATCGATTTCCACAGGGAGTTAATCGATTTAGAGTTAGGTATATATCTAAATCAAGATGGGGTGTTGTTCCTAATTGCACTTCCAAACATGATTGTGATGACTAGGGTAATGACTTCCGCTTAGGTAGATACTTAACGGGTATTGTGAATATAGGGCAAGCTTGTTTTGATTGGGGTCGTAATATAAACATCACACACAAGTACTCACTCTATACCTCCCGGTAGTTTGAGTGATTTTTCCCAATTTGGTCTTTTCAAGTCCAAATGGATGCTCATGCAATACAAGTGATATTGGCTCAAGTCCGTTATTACTATTGTATACGGCTGAAATCGGAGGAGCCCGATTTCGAGGTCTCTATTATGCTTCGAGCCCGAGCTCGAAGGGTTCAAAGTGAAGTCGAATCCGATCCCAGAATGTACACTTCGGGAAAGCACATCGAAGGCCCATCACGGCCTACCTCGGAGCTGTACAAAATCGATGACCGTCATGGAAAGACGGGAGTTTTCCAAGGACACGTGGTTAGGACTGATAAGGTGTGCAAGGGACAATACAAATCCGTACTAGACCGTTGCAAAGCTTTACCAATAATATTCTTTGTCATAATTAGAAATGTACCATATTAGGGTTTTCCCCTCCTTTATAAAGGGGACCCCCATCATTTATAAAGGCATGAATTTCACGGCAATAGAACATTCTACTATGCTCTTCTTGTTTAACGTGCTCAACATTATTCCTCAGCTCTATTGTTCTTAATTTATTGTTCTTTATTTAGTGTTCATAATTTTACTGCTAAAGACTGACCTCGAGACCCCCGAGGTTACTGAGCTCGAGGCCCCCAGTTCTGTGACAACATTGGTTTGGCTATCACATTCTTCTTACTTAAGCTTATTATTTCTTGATTATTTACTAGTATAGAAATAAATCACATGTATTTAAAACCACAAATCAAGTATAATAGTTAACACCATTTTTCGAGGTAAACAGTTTGGCGCCCACCGTGGGGCCAAAGATAATAGTGATTATTTTGGTGCTAGTTTTCTGATAACAGAAGTTATTCTTCACACTTTTCTTGTCCAAAGATTCTTTGATTTCAGGTTAAAATATGTCTAACTCAGTAAACGCACCTGTAAACGACAGTCTTGGTTTCCATGGAGAAAATAGTGCAACGGCTCCAAGGGCCGGCGTGCCACCGCTAAACCCTGCGGTAGCACCAACACCAAACCTTATCGACGTAGGTTCACACATTGTTTTGCACGTCAATTCGGGTACTGTTATTGAAGTAAATGTACGCGGAGGGGACCAAACTGACGCACAAGGGACACATGATCGAGAAGAAAGAGAAGTTAGTCTACAAGTAATCTTTGAAATGTTGCAAGCACAACAAGTTGCTATCGCCCAATTGTAGAGTCAACAAAAGACTCCTAGCACAGCAGGACAGGAAATAACTCCCCGAGTTGAGCCAGCACCAGAAAGATCGAGAAATAATGGGTTAGGAACTGACCCCACCATCATGAGGATGCTCTTGGAACTCACTAAAAGGGTCGAGTCGGGAGAAAAGAAGATAGAGGATAACGACAATAAAGTAAAAACCTACAACTCGAGAGTTGATCAGATCCTGGGAGCACCCCCGACTTTGAAGGGAGTGGATTCGAAGAAGTTCGTGCAGAAGCCATTCCCACCAAGTGCGGCTCCGAAGCCCATTCTAAAGTAGTTCAGGCTGCCCGATATCCCAAAATACAACGGGACCACAGATCCCAATGAGCATATTACCACATATACTTGTGGTATAAAAGAAAATGATTTAAAGGACAACGATATCGAGTCTGTCCTGTTGAAGAAATTTGGAGAAACCTTGTCCAAAGGGGCTATGATGTGGTACCATAACCTGCCCCCGAACTCGATAGATTTGTTTGCTATGTTGGCTGACTCATTTGTAAAAGCACATGCTGGTGCCATAAAGGTCGCTACAAGGAAGTCCAATGTCTTCAAAATCAAACAAAGAGAAAACGAGATGCTAAGGGAATTCATATCTTGCTTTGAGATGGAGAGAATGGAATTACTACCAGTCTCCGATGATAGGGCCGTGCAAGCCTTCACTCAGGGTTTGAATGAACAAAGCTCAATAGCTTCGAAGCAGCTGAAGCAAAACTTGATCGAGTACCCCGCCGTAACTTGGACAGATGTTCACAATAGGTATCAATAAAAAATCAGGGTCGAGGACGACAATTGGGAGACCCCTCGAGCTCGGTGTATCCAAACAAGCTATTAGCAAAGGAATCAAGAAAGGCAGAAAGGAAGCCAAGGGAAAATAAGGAGAGATACCAACCATATGTCGAAGACCGAAGAAACACTTCGAGGCGTAATATACCTCGAAATGATTGAAGGGTGGATCGAGGTCAGAGCTCCCGGGGACTCATGAGCAGAAACGGGTTCGACAGGCACTCGGGACCATTAGAGGTACCCCGATTGTCAGAGTACAACTTCAACATTGATGCCTCAGACATCATATCAGCCATAAGCAAGATTAGAGACACAAGATGGCCCAAGCCCAGGCAGTCAGATCCTTCCCAGAGGAACCCCAACTTAATGTGCAAATACCATGGCACTCACGATCATAGGACCGAGGAATGCAGACAGCTTCGAGAGGAGGTAGCCCGATTGTTCAACGAAGGGAACCTTCGAGAGTTCCTCAGCGACCAGGCCAAGAACCCTTTTCAAGAAAGAGATGCAAATAGAAAGAATGAACAGGAGGAGCCGTAACATGTCATTCATATGATCATCGGAGGAATCGACATCCCACAGGGACCCATATTCAAACGAACAAAAGTATCCATCACAAGGGAGAAGAAATCTCGGGACTACATTCCCGAGGACACCCTCACATTCAGCAAGGAAGACATCGAGGCCCTATCTCAGCCTCATAATGATGCATTGGTTATCTCCATCCTTTTAAATAAAATTCAAGTTAAATGTGTGCTCGTGGATCCAGGTAGTTCAGCTAATATAATCAGGTCGAGGGTCGCGGAGTAGCTCGGGTTGCTCGACCAAGTCATACCCGCCTCTCGAGTCCTGAGTGGATTTAACATGGCGAGTGAAACAACGAAGGGGGAAATCATCCTCCCAGTCAACGTGGACGGGACCGTGCAAGCCACCAAATTTCATGTCATCGAAGGTGACATGAGATACAACGCCTTACTTGGAAGGCCATGGATTCATAGCATGAGGGCGGTACCATCAACTCTTCATCAAATGATGAAGTTCCCAATAAAGGATGGCATGAAAATGGTGTATGGAGAGCAGAATGCAGCCAAAGAGATGTTCGCAGTGCATGACTTGGCACCAGTATCGGCTCCATCTACCTCAGAGAAGTCAAAAGGCGAACAGGTAGCTAAATAGCAATCATAGCCCATACCCTCGATTGAGCCCGAGGGACAGGTGATCGATGAAAAGATGGTCGAGGACGGAGAAGAAAACTTCCTCACCCCCTGAGCCTTCGTTTCCCCTGAAGAATCAGATGCAACGAAGTCCACTATCGAAGAACTCGAGCAGGAAGTATTAATCGAGCATCTTCCAGAAAGAAAGGTATACCTGGGAACGAGACTAATGCCCAAACTCAGGAGAAAACTTATTCATTTTCTTATTGATAACATTGATTGCTTTGCTTGGTCCCATTTAGATATGACAGGGATCTCCCCAGAGGTAACCACCCATCGATTGAGCGTCGATCCCAGGTTCAAACCGATGAAGCAAAAAAGGAGGCCTCAATCCGAGGTAAAGCATACATTCATCAAAGATGAGTTAACTAAGTTTCTTAAAATAGGATCCATTAGGGAGGTAAAATACCCTGAATGGCTAGCTAACATAGTAGTAGTTTCTAAAAAGGGAAATAAACTGAGTAGATTACAAAGATTTGAACAAAGCATGCCCTAAAGATTCCTTCCCACTGCTAAACATCGACTGTCTAATCGATGCTATGGCTGGCCACGAGATCCTTACTTTTCTCGATGCCTACTCCGGGTACAATCAAATTCAAATGAACCCGGAGGACCAGGAAAAGACTTCGTTTATCACAAAGTATGGTACATATTGCTATAATGTAATGCCCATCGGGCTAAAAAATGCAGGAGCTACATACCAACACCTAGTTAATAAGATGTTCGAACATCAAATAGGCAAGTCTATGGAAGTTTACATTGATGACATGTTAGTTAAGTCCCTATGCACAGAGGACCATTTGACTCATTTGCAGGCAACATTCGATATCCTAAGAAGATACAACATGAAGCTCAACCCCGAGAAATGCGCTTTTGGAGTCGGCTCGGGAAAATTTGGGCTTCATGGTGTCAAATAGGGGAATCGAAATCAACCCCAACAAAATCAAAGCCACCAAGGAGATCACCATGGTAAACAATGTGAAAGCAGTACAACAGCTGACCGGGCGAATAGTAGCCTTAAGCCGATTCATTTCGAGGTCATCGGATCGGAGTCATCACTTTTTCTCCCTTCTCAAGAAGAAAACAACTTCGAGTGGACTCCGGAATGCCAACAGGCCTTGGAAGAATTAAAAAGATATCTCTCGAGCCCACCTTTGCTCCATACCCCGAAGGAGGATGAAACACTATAGTTGTATTTGGCCGTGTCCGAAGTTGCGGTAAGTGGCGTGTTGGTTCGACAAGAACAAGGTACGCAATTCCCTGTTTATTACATAAGTCAGACCCTGGGAGATGCTGAAACCAGGTATCCGCACTTAGAAAAATTAGCTATTGCGTTAGTAAGTGCATCTAGAGTTGAAGCCATACTTTCAATGTCATCCTATATGTGTGTTAACTACATATCCACTTCGAAACATCTTGCATAAGCCCGATTTATCGGGTCAATTAGCCAAATGGACCGTCGAACTTGGAGGGTACGATATCGAATATCGACCTCGAACGGCTATCAAGTCTCAAATTTTGGCAGACTTCATGGCCGATTTTACGCCTACCCTCGTGCCCGAAGTAGAAAAAGAACTCTTGTTAAAATCAGGAACATCATCGAGGGTATGGACCCTCTTCACTGGCGGTGCCTCGAATGTGAAAGGGTCCGCGCTCGGTATAATTCTAAAACCGCCTACGGGAGGCATAATTAGGCAATCCATAAAATCTTCAAAGTTGACTAACAATGAGGCCGAGTATGAGCCCATGATTGCAGGTCTTGAACTAGCCAAGGGCCTAGGAGCAGAGGTCATCGAGGCAAAATGTGACTCTCTTTTTTTGGTTAACCAAGTAAATGGAAGCTTCGAAGTTCGAGAAGACAGGATGCAAAGATACTTAGACAAGCTTCAAGTGACATTGCATCGCTTAGAAGAGTGGACCCTAGTCTACATACCTCGAGAACAGAATAGCGAGGCCGATGTACTCGCAAACTTAGGATCCTCGGTTGAAGAAGATGACATAATCCCAGGGGCTGTCGTATAACTATCAAAGTCGGTGATCGAAGAAGGCCATGCAGAAATCAACTCAACAAGTCTAACATGGGATTGGAGAAACAAGTACATCGACTACTTGAAACATGGGAAGCTCCCCACGGACCCAGAAGAATTAAGGGCCCTTCGAGCCAAAGCAACCCGATTTTCACTCGATGAGAATGGAACATTGTATAGGAGGATCTCCGATGGGCCACTAGTAGTGTGCTTGGAATCGGGGAACACCGACTATGTGCTACGAGAAATCCACAAAGGCACTTGTGGAAACCACTACCATGCTGATTCTTTAGTTCGAAAGGTAATCAGAGCGGGGTATTACTGGGATAGCATGGAAAAGGACACCAAGGAGTTCGTTCGAAGATGTAACAAATGCCAAAGATTCGCACCGATGATACATCAATCTGGTGAACAACTACACTCAGTCCTATCCCCGTGGCCATTCATGAAATGGGGGATGTACATCGTCGGCCCCTGATGTGCCGGAGAATTTCGGCACATTTAATACCAAATTGCTTGGATTTTGGCTTGTTTTGAATGCAATTGTCTTATATACTTATGTAATTTCAATGTTTTGCAGTGTATGAGTTTGGAGGACTCAAGAACATGTAAAAGACATCAAAAAGCTGGAAAAGGATAAGAAAAGGACAATATGCGATCGCATAATCAACAAGGTGGACCGCATATCTACTATGCGAGCCGCATAATGCGCAGGTGGACCGCATAGTTCAACAGATTGTTTGGCAATATTTAAGTGCAAAAATGCGATCCATTATGCGATCGCATAACTTGTTTGTGAGCCGCATAATGGACCGCAAACCTCCAGCGCCAAAAGCTGAGCTCAGAAATGTGATGCTAATGTGCGATCGCATATAAACAATGCGGACCGCACAACATGAATGCGACGAAGCACCTAGAAACTAGGGTTCATATCTGCGATGGCTTCGTGAAGAATGCAAACCGCATTCTGTTATGCGACAGGAATGGGGTCGCATAGTTGATCTGGAAGGGCATTTTTGTCCGTTTTTTACCTCGAGTTTTAGCCCACTGTAAATAGATTTATTGGGGTTTTGTGGGGCATTCTTGTCTGGTTTTTGAGCTACAATACACACATTTTAATATTCCTCTCTTTTGGAAGCTTTAGAAGTGAAGATTCTTGTATTTTTTAAGCTTTATGACATTTATTACTCTCATCTTTTTGTCTTTAAGCATGAGTAGTTAGCTTTAAATACTAAGGTTGTGGACCCTAAATGAGTGTTATGTTATTGGGTATTTAACATTAAATATATATATAATGGTGAGTTGATATTTATTTACTTCTCATTCTTCATTGATTGTTGGTGGTTGCAAACATTAACAAGTGCCATTAAATTCTTTCTTTACTTGGAAAAGTGAGTTAGGATTGGTAGGAGTAAATATCAAAGACTCGAGGCTTTAAACCTTGTTTAATAGAATCGCTTGGGGGTTTAGTAATGTTTGAAATATTATACCCCTGGTTTGTTTTGGGGTTTAGAATCAAATGGTTTGGTTGGAAATAAGTTTTATACTTAGTTTTAACCGAATTTATATAATATTATTTTCTGAGTTTTTGTTCAACTCTCTTATAATATCTTATTCTGAGTTTCTTTTCTACTTTCTTATTATTCATTTAAAATGCTTCAATACTCCATGACTTTTTGAACAGACACGAATTATAAAAGAGGGCCCTTTAATAAACGACACTTAATGAAGAAGACGTCTGATCGGTTCCAAACCTACATCACTATAGAGTAGTGAGGATGGTCGATGCAGTTTTACCCAACAAGGTCGGGATCGATTTCCACAGGGAGTCAATCGATTTAGAGTTAGGTATATATCTAAATCTAGATGGGGTGTTGTTCCTAATTTCACTTCCAAACATGATTCTGATGACTTGGGTAATGACTTCCGCCTAGGTAGATACTTAACGGGTATTGAGAATCTAGGGCAAGCTTGTTTTGATTGGGGTCGTAATATAAACATCACACACAAGTACTCACTCTATAACTCTCGGTAGTTTGAGTGATTTTGCCCAATTTGGTCTTTTCAAGTCCAAATGGATGCTCATGCAATACAAGTGATGTTGACTCAAGTCCGGTATTACTATTGTATACGGCTGAAAGCGGAGGAGCCCGATTTCGAGGTCTCTATTATGCTTCGAGCCCGAGCTTGAAGGGTTCAAAGTGAAGTCGAATCCGATCCCAGAATGTACACTTCGTGAAAGCACATCGAAGGCCCATCACGGCCTACCTCGGAGCTGTACAAAATCGATGACCGTCATGGAAAGACGGGAGTTTTCCAAGGACACATTGTTAGGACTGATAAGGTCTGCAAGGGATAGTACAAATCCATACTAGACCGTTGCAAAGATGTACCAATAATATTCTTTGTCATAATTAGAAATGTACTATATTAGGGTTTTCCCCTCCTATATAAAGGGGACCCCCATCATTTATAAAGGCATGAATTTCACGGCAATAGAACATTCTACTATGCTCTTCTTGTTTAACGTGCTCAACATTATTTCTCAGCTCTATTGTTCTTCATTTATTGTTCTTTATTTAGTGTTTATAATTTTACTGCTAAAGACTGACCTCGAGACCCCCGAGGTTACTGAGCTCAAGGCCCCCAATTCTGTGACAACATTGGTTTGGCTATCACATTCTTCTTATTTAAGCTTATTATTTCTTGATTATTTACTAGAATCGAAATAAATCACGTGTCTTTAAAATCACAAATCAAGTATAATAGTTAACACCATTTTTTGAGGTAAACAGTTTGGCGCCCACCGTGGGGCCAAAGATAATAGTGATTATTTTGGTGCTAGTTTTCTGATAACACAAGTTATGCTTCACACTTTATATCTTTTTCTATTCCATCACACGTTGCTCGTTTTGTTTGGTGTACTAGGTGAAAATGGCCAACGTTGATTATGATGAAGAGGAGAACCCTTTTGCCGACATCAAAGAATACCTTGACGACACCAATGCTATCCTCCCTTCGGTGGTTGGTGCCTCTATATTCGAAATGGATCATGGGATGATTCTAATGCTAAAAGTGGAAGGATTGTTCCATAACTCAACGGATAATGAGCCGACGCAACACCTAAGGAACTTCTTGGGTGTATGCGCCATGCACAAACAAACCAATGTGACGGATGATGCTTTGAGGTTGCGGGTGTTCAAGTACTCGTTGGCGGGAGAAGCAAAAAATTGGCTTCAAAACTTACCTCCTCAATCTATCACATCATGGCCTGGGCTTGTCCGAGCCTTCTTAGCAAAGTGGTTCCCAGATAGAAAAAAGTCAGAGCTCATAGATAAAATATTTTTCTTCAAGAAATTGTCAGGGGAGCACTTACACGAGGCATGAGACCGGTTCAAGCTATACCTAGTGAGATCACCAAATCATGGGTCCCAGACCATATTTTGATGGAGAAATTCTATATGGGGTTGGACCCACTATCCCAGTCCATTGCTAAAATGCCGCAGATGGGTCCTTCATGGACAAGTCATTCGCTAGGATTAGTCAAATTCTAGACAAAATGGCAAATCATAATCAAGCATGGCACCCGGAGGATTCTAGCGGTGGAATTTCCTCTGGTACTCCCTCTCTTACCAACATGATTAAAGACAATCAAGAGAGATACCAATTGATTGCCGGTATTTCTACCAACATTGATATGTTGACAAAGATGTTCACTGAGAGTCAAACAAAAAAGGTAAATATGGTGGAAGACATGCAATCTATGGGAAGTCAAGATTTTGAAGAAGCCAATTATGTCCAAAATTCTCAAGGTGGTTTCCGCCAACAAAACAATTGGAGGCCAAACCCGCACGTGCAAGGCCAACAAAATTGGCGAAATGATCAAAGTGGTCAAGGATCTTGGAACAACAACAACAATTATTCCAATAAAAGTTCCAACCCTTATGTTCCACCAAGAGGGCAATATTCCAACTCCTCACAATACAAGGAGGGGCCGTCGAATGAGTCCAAAATGGAAGGGATGCTAGAGAGAATCTTGCAAAATCAAGAGCGAAGTGATGCAACAATGAAAAACATGTTTGAGGTAGTGGGATCACACACCGTGTCCATTCAAAAGCTCGAGATGCAAATGAGAGATTTGTCACAAGAACAAACTCCCAAGCTAAATGGTACTCTTCCGAGTGACACTATTGTCAACCCAAAAGGTGGTGCAAGCGGACCATCTTCTCATTGTATGGCCATCACCACTAGAAGCAGTAAGGTGCTTCAAGATGAAAGCGAACAAGTGGTTGATGTAGAAAATCTTGATCAAGAAGTGGAAGCACAAGTTGAGTTGCCGGTGGTTGTTGAAATTGAGAAGGCCTCCCAAGAGGTAAAAATCCAAGAAGCAAAGCATGGAGAGGTTAAGGAAAAAGTGAAGGAGACCCCAAAAGCTCCTCCACCAATTCCTCGACCTACTCATCCATTCCCTCAAAGGATTGCACGAAGGGTGGAAGATGGCAAGTTTGAAAAGTTCCATGACATCTTGAAACAATTGTCGGTAAGCATCCCATTCTTGGAGGCTTTCCAAGAAATGCCGGGGTCTGCCAAATACTTGAAAGATTTGTGACCAAGAAGAGAACTACAAAGAATGAAGTGGTGAACTTGACTCATCGGGTAAGTTCAATAATTGCTACAACTACCGTTGAGAAAAAGGTAGACCCGGAAGCATTCACTATCCCATGTACCATCGGGTTTAGAGACTTTGCTAGAGAACTTTGTGATAATGGGGCTAGCATAAATTTGATGCCTCTTTCTATCTACAAGCAAGCGGGATTGGGGTTGCCAAGACCTACTAGCATGAGATTGCAAATGGCCGACCGATCAATTAAGAAACCCGTGGGCATTGTTAATGATGTCTTGGTAAAGATGGGGAAGTTCCTTATCCCGGCCAATTTTGTTATCTTGGATTGTGCGGTAGACAAGGAGATTCCTATCATTTTAGGAAGACCATTCCTTGCCACGGGAAGAGACTTGATGGACTCAGAATGAAATGAAATCAAATTCCGAGTGAATGATGAGTAAGTCACTTCCCAAGCTAGTAAGGGTTTGAAGTTGCCGAACGCATATGAAGGGATCTCGGTAATAGATGTTGTTGATGAGGTCGAGGATGATAGTTACATGATCATGGAGGAAGAGTGCCTTGGTGAGACCTTGGCGGCAATCTTGGTAAATTTTGATGGGGAGGACATGGAGGGGTATGTAGAAGCTGTGAATGCATTGGAAGGACGCGAGTCCTACTCTTATGCACCGAAGAAACTCTCTGTTGACTTAGAGAAAAGAGCCACTCCTCCCGCAAAGCCTTCCATCCTGGGGTCACCAAAACTTGAGCTCAAGCCACTTCCGTCACATTTGAGGTACAAGTTTCTTGGATCTAATGATACTTACCCGTAATCGTTTCCTCTTTGTTGGATGATGTGCAGGTAGGAAAATTGTTGAATGTCTTGCGGGAACACCAACAAGCAATTGGATGGACAATAGTGGACATCCGAGGGATTCCTACCAAAATTTGTGAGCATAAAATCCAATTGGAAGACGGAAGCAAGCCGAGTGTTGAACACCAAAGGAGGTTGAATCCATCGATGCAAGAGGTGTTCAAGAAAGAGATAATCAAGTGGTTAGATGTTGGGGTTGTCTACTCCATTGCAGATAGTTCATGGGTTAGTCCGGTGCAATATGTACCAAAGAAGGGAGGCATGACAGTAATCACAATGAAAAGAATGAGCTTATCCCTACACGGAAAGTCACCGAGTGGAGAGTATGCATGGACTATCGGAAGCTCAACAGTGCCACGTGCAAAGATCATTTCCCTATGACTTTTATTGATCAAATTCTTGATCGGCTAGCGGGAAGATCATTCTATTGCTTCCTCGATGAGTATTCCGGCTATAACCAAATCAATATAGCACTGGAGGACCAAGAAAAGACAACATTCACTTGCCCATATGGAAACTTTGCCTTTAGTCAGATGCCGTTTGTTTTATGCAACGCTCCGACTACCTTTCAAAGATGCATGATGTCCATCTTCTCAGACATGATGGAGGATTTCCTAGAAGTTTTCATGGACGAATTTTTGGTGGTAGGTGATTCTTTTGAGTATTGTCTTGAGAATCTTAGACAAGTGCTCAAGCGATGTGAGGAGACCAACCTTGTACTTAACTGGGAGAAATGTGACTTCATGGTGGACGAAGGCATTGTCTTGGGGCACAAGATTTCAAAACATGGCATAGAGGTTGATCGAGCAAAAGTTGAAATCATCTCCAAACTTCCTCCACCAACATCGGTAAAAGGTGTCAGAAGCTTTTTAGGGCATGCCAGATTTAATCGGCGTTTTATCAAGGACTTCACTAGAACTGCAAATCCTATGTGCAAGCTCCTTGAAAAAGATGCCAAGTTTGTGTTTGATGAAAAGTGACTTAAGGCATTTGAGGAGCTAAAAGAGAAGCTCACTACGACACCCATTATTGTCACACCGGATTGGTCTCTTACATTCGAACTCATGTGTGACGCTAGTGGTGTAGCTATTGGAGCAGTTTTGGGTCAACGGCATAACAAGGTTCTTCATCCCATTTATTATGCAAGCAAGACACTCAACGGGGCACAAGTGAACTATACTATGACAGAGAAATAGCTTCCACCCATTGTATATGCTTTTGAAAAGTTCCGAGCTTATTTGTTGGGGTCTAGGGTGGTGGTGTATACCGACCATGCCGCTCTTCGCTATCTCATGGCAAAGAAAGATGCCAAACCCAGGTTAATCCGGTGGGTCCTCCTATTGCAATAATTTGATTTTGAAGTCAAGGACCGTAAGGGCACAGAAAACCAAGTAGCAGATCATCTCTCTAGGCTTGAAGAAGACGGGAGACCGAAGGAAAATCTTGACATAAATGATGCTTTTCCTGATGAGCATATTTTGGCATTGTCTTCTTCATCTACTCCTTGGTACGCCGATATTTCTAACTACTTGGTTAGTGACCTCATTCCAGATGAACTGGAAGCTTACCAAAATAAGAATTTTTTGAGAGAGTGCCGGCAATATTATTGGGAAGAGCCATTCTTGTCCCGCATTTGTGCTGATAACATCATTAGAGGGTGTGTTCCAGAAGAAGAGATGATGCAAATTCTAAAGGCATGCCATGACTCATTGGTTAGAGGTCATCATGAGGGTAATCGAACGGCGGAAAAGGTACTTGAATGTAGCTATTATTGGCCGTCGATTTATCAAGATGCAAATCAAATAGTCAAGGCTTGTGAGGCAGGGATCAATCTCTAAGAGGCACGAAATGCCAATGCACTTTGTGATGGAGGTCGAGATCTTTGATGTGTGGGGAATTGACTTTATGGGCCCCTTTGTATGCTCATGTGGTATGAAATACATCCTGGTGGTTGTGGACTATGTGTCCAAGTGGGTTGAATCAATTTCCCTACCAAACAATGAGGCAAGGTGTGTAACCGCATTCTTAAAGAAAAATATATTCACACGATTTGGCACTCCTAGAGCCATTCTTAGTGATGGTGGGTCTCACTTCTGTAACAAGGCTTTCACGGGGCTACTAGAGAAATATGGCGTCAAGCATAAGGTGGCCACACCTTATCATCCCCAATCAAGTGGCCAAGTTGAAGTTTTCAATCGGGAGATAAAGAATATTCTAGCAAAGACTGTTAATGCCAACAGGATCGACTGGTCAAAGAAGTTAGATGACGCATTGTGGGTTATACCGCACGACATACAAAATGTCACGACCCAAAAATCCCTAAGGTCGTGATGGCGCCGGACACCATTGTCAGGCAAGCCAATCATTAATTAGTCGAAATAAATTCCTGTTTAACATTTACGAAAAATCATTTCCTTTCACTTTATTACATGTTAGCTAAATAAAATTCTTCCAAGTAAAACAATAGTTTGAATATTACACTTTAACAAATATATCCCAACACATCCCAGAACCCGGTGTCACAAGTACATGAGCAGTTTCTAAGAATTTATACAATTATCACAAAGCCCGTTTGAAATACAAATTTGGACAAGGAAATCTAAAATAAAAATAAATACAGTATGAGGGAGACTCTGTCAGCTGCGGATCGCCTCCGGATGATGCAACTCGCCTAAGTCTCTGAATCCTCCACATTGCTATGAAAGTACATGTGCAATAAAATGCACAACAAGTGTAGAATAAGTACAAAAATAACGTGTACTCAGTAAGTCGCCCGCCTAACCTCGGAGAGGTAGTGACGAGAGGTCGAATTAGACATTAACTAAGGGCCAGCAAATTAATTAACAGCATAAGATGAATACAGTAGACATGTAAAGGTAGTAAAACAACAATATATATAAGGCACTGAAACCCAAGTAAGTACTGAAAATAAACAAAACAGTTACCACTTCCTCATTTTCCCCTAAATATTTTAAGTAATAAATTTCCTCTCTATTTTCCCCCAATATCTTGTCAATTTTAAAAATCCATGAAAAATATTTAACAATTTAGCATGCGCATACGGGATAAGGACAGCCGGTCTGAGCCGTCATAATAATCAACTTTGTGCACTGCCGAGGATCAAACGACCCGTACCAAAAGTACACCTCTCAATAAAATACTCATGTCTATGCACTACCGAGGATCGAACGGCCCGTACCAAAAGTGCATCTCTCAATATAACAATCATCTCTGTGTACTGTCGAGGATCAAACGGCCCGTCCCATAAGTGCACCTCTCAATATAATAATCATGTCTATGCACTGCCGAGGATTGAACGGCCCGTACCAAAAGTGCATTTTAAATCCACCGTGGCTTACGGCCCGCTCCCATGAGAGTGGGGGAAATAACACTCCGCTCGCGGAATGTAAATTGCGAAGCGGTCACATGCAGTCAAGCACAATCAACAGTCCACCCCGAATACGTCGGGAAAAAAAAATACTCAAGTAAATGACGGATTCTCTTTTAACAACCATAAAATAGTGTTTAAATCCTTTTGAAGTTCACTTGCCAGGTTTTTATAATGATTGATAATACAACCTTATCTGAAAATACAATTTGCCCGTGAAGGAAATCAATTCTCTTTTTAAATGGTTTAGAAAAATAAACTCTAATCTTCCTTAGTCATTCAATTACAATTTCGGTTATATTAGCAGTATAATATCACAGACAAGATCACAGGTGTAACAGGTAAGGCATGCTAGTGGCTCCTAGGCTACCCGGACATGGCATAATAGTAGCTAGGCATGGACTCCCATCACCTCGTGCGTACGTATGCCTCGCAGATAGTAACACATACTTAATTAGTTCACCTAGGGGGACAATTCCCCCTCACGAAGTTATAAAGGAGACTTACCTCGCTCCGAAATTCCATAACCGGCCTCCAAGCCCTTCCGATGACTCCAAACGTCGCACAACGCTCCGAAACTATCCAAACAATGACAAACCAATGAAAATATACTCTAATATTCTCAACAATTCAAAATTATATATTTTCCCAACTCCGCTCAGTGAAATGACCAAAATGTCCTCGGGCCCACGTGCCCGGAATCCAAAATTTCTCGAAGATACATTCTATCCATAGCTTTTCTAGTTCAATTATACCATTTACTCAAATATTCATGCTCAATTCGTGGCTAAATTCTAATTTACCAAGTTTCTAGGTTTCCTTGAACATTCCCAATTTTTCCTTAATTTCCCATAACAAATCTATGTAATAATCTAGTATTTAATTCAAAAACGTGATGAAATTACTTACCTGGCGATCCTTCACGAAATCCTCTCCTTGAAGCTCCTCAAAATCGCCCATAGCATATGAAAATAGATGGAGAAATGTCCAAATTCTCGCTTAAAAACAATCTGCCCAGGCCTATTTCTACATCTGGGTCCCCTTGTCGCACTTGCGCTTCCGCAGGTGCGCCCAAATCTCCCGCACCTGCGGCCTCTTTGGTTGCGGCCCAATTTCTCACCTGCCGCGCCCTTAGCCGCACCTGCGGTCAAATCCTCGCAGGTGCGGTCAAACCAGATGACAACAACCTTCAGCTTTCTTCAACTTCAAATATTGATCCGTTAACCACCCGGAATCCACCCGAGGCTTCCGGGACCCCGTCCAATTATACCAACCTTTTCAAAAACATAATGCAGACTTGATCGAGGCCTCAAATAACATCAAACAACATCGAAACCACGAATCGCACCCAAATCCCAACTTTATGAACTTAGAAATTTCCAACTTCTACATCCGATGCCGAAACCTATCAAATCACGTACGATTAACCCCAAATTTTGCACACAAGTCATTTTCGACATTATGGACCTGCTCCAACTTCCGGAATCGCATTCCGAACTTGATTTCAAAACTTTCACTTCCGGTTGGATTTCTCAAAAACCTTCAAATTTCTATTTTTAGCCAAATGACTCCAAATGACCTACGGACATCCAAATTCACTTCCAATCGCGCTCCCAACTCCAAAATCACCATACGAAGATATTCCTAGACTCGGAATCCCAAATGGATATCAACATCACTGAAATGCGCTTCAAGCCAAACTTAGGAAATTTCTTCAAAAGTGCTGACTTCCACAATATGCATCGAAAGGCACCCGGTTTATCCAAAACCCGATCCGGACATACGCCCAAGTCCGAAATCATCATACGAACCTGTTGGAACCTTCAAATCCTGATTCGGAGGTCGTTTACTCAAAATTCCAATCTTAGTCCATTTCTCCAACTTAAGGCTTCTGAAATGAGAATTTTCTTTCCAATCCAACTCTAAACTTCCTGAAATTCAATTCCGACACGCCCTCGGGTCATGATACTTGAAACGAAGCTGCTCACAGCCTCAACCGCAGAACGACGCGCTAGAGCTCAAAACGATCGGTCGGGTCGTTACATTCTCCCCCACTTAAACCGACGTTCGTCCTCGAATGTGCCAAGAACTGCTCTGGAGATATCTGGAATCACTGTTAACACCCCGAGCACCTGCCCGTGCTACCACAACCCAGTTGAGCACATTAGCTTGATAAAATTGAAGATTTCTTCTTTTATCCATATAATAAGCTCAGAACCTAGTTCGAACACTTGAAATCTTTTGCCACACGAGGCACCAGAACACAACTGCGTACCTTTGTTGAATCGGCACCATACACCGCATAATCCATCATCTAACCACAATGACGCTCCCTGAACCTTAATAGCCAGAATTCTACGAATCTGGTGCTCCCGATGCACCTCATAACAAATATACATATATCTTGCTATAATGCTAGCGATACCACCACAACAGAGGAAATGTGCAGAAATTCATACACAACCACAGAGTTAACAAATCATTGTATACCTTATCTTGACTAGAATCATCACCTCATTATGAACCTGAATAATGGTATTTTTTCTTTAATATACACTTCACATAATCTTATCGCACTGATCCCTGATCCAATAATCCCGTCTCACCCAGTATGAATTACTAAGACAATAAATCACCCCAAACATGACCAACAACCTCACATGATACCACATTGCGCTAATAAGCCATAACTCGAACATGATAAATAAGAAATGACTCAGGAAGGGACTATTCAACTCACGCAACTAATATAACTTTTCTCAAAAAATAGGAAGTAAAACATAAGAAAAATAAATATATATTAATCCTTCTCATCATCACACTGTTGCGGCGTGCAACCCGATCCAAATAAAATACCCGTGGCGGCGTGCCACCCGATCCCATCATAAAACTCACATAAGGAAATATACACGGAGCTGAATCGCTCACTATTACACATTATCGAATATCGGTCCCAAGCACGCTAAGTGAATAATACCATCCTGGGTAGACTGATAAGTGCAAAATCTCAAGCACGACTGAGGTGCGATATATATATACACTGTAGATCTTAAGAGCTATCCTGATCACATAACATCATCACTACGCGGAGATCTCAACTCATCAGAAATTATCAAGTTGTTTCACAACTCACACAGCACAATCATAAGGTCACATGAATTTGACGAAGAAGGAACAATATCTGTTGTTCTAATACCTTTCCATGAAAAGCGCTCTACTAAAATAAACATGCCTGGCTCGTACGGAGCCTATAATCATATCTAAATCCATCCACAAACATCGAGTCTACCTTGCTCGCACCAAACTAGGCTAATAGCTTTACCTGTGTCCACATTAACCTACTTCCCCTCATAATATGCAAGAACAACCATCCTAGCCAGGACAAACACCCCATAATCCACAACCGAATGAACTGAACGCCTCTCAGGCATAACTTTTCAAATACGCAACGTTGCACTTCTTTATACTCAGTCAATTTTTCAATCCATCAAGTGAATACATGTCGCACTTATACAATATTTTAGCGATCATGCTTCCACGACCTTCCACACAAGGCAACAAGACACATCAAGAACCCATGACCAGGGTACAAAGCCTCTTCCACCGAATATCAATCTCAGGTTACACTGAAGATAACACCAGCTTACTCTGAACTTTCGAATCTCTTTTTCTTGCTCTTCCAAGCTCATGACTTCCTTATTAACACCGAACCGCAATCTCGATTCTTACTCCCAGTTACATACTACTTACCGCACCTAACATGCCAATATGAGGTAGCGCACGAATTCCATCACAACTTCTGAACCACCAATAGGGCGAACACTTCATCATATAAAAACCTTTTACTTAACTCAATTCAAGAGTATCATCTCAACACACGAGTGAATTCTCACAACCACCCAACATGCAAATCCTTAAGTAGTAGTCTATACCACCGTAACCCTTCCGGGATCCGCCTACGCCTGACAGGCCATATCATTCAAATGCTCCCACATGAAATCTGTTACGACGGACGACAAGCCCCGCACACACCGGCACAAACCACATGCATAACTTAATCATATCAAAGGATTTGATCACTGCCGCAAATGTGTCATATCAACCATGGCTAATCAGTCTATCTTCTTTTAATCATCTTCAATCGCTTCAGGAATAATAGAAACTTCCTTCAACTCATAGCAAACTCAACCCTCACTCATCCCGAGTGACCTTGATTCACGAAACTATGTTGCCTAAATCCCGCAACCCGTCTCATACCCTCTTGATAATCCTTCTACAATCCGGAATTTATTTCTCTCACTCCTCCAATACTATCCTGCATGCTGAAACATATCATGGAACATTCCAGCCATCCTCTTTTTTCTCAGAAGTTACTCTGTAAAAGCTTGATTCTCGATCATACTGCTGCCTGAAACCCTTAAACGTCGCATTCTTAACTTTTGAACCCACTAGGACCGCTATTGAGAGTCACCCACTCTGATTGGCCCCGAATATAATCAACTCCAACGCTCTTCTAGCACATGAACACCCTTTTCCTTGAAGCACGTGACTGGGTCACTATCCTTAAAACTCGCCCATGCCTTAAGCATAAATTCTAAATCTTCAAAAGCCTAACCCTGGCCCGACAGGGCCAATTTTTGCACATATTCATCAAATCCCACGCACAATTACCATTTTACTCCTTTCCCTTAGATGTAATAACTTGCTAATACGCCGACAATCCGCAACCCTATGATAACACAATACGGCAACCCAACTGTAGATGGTGGGACTCCCCCACTTAGCTTGAAGCTACTCCTTGCACCACTCATGTCACGACCCAATATCCATAAGGCCGTGATGGCGCCGGACACCACTGTCAGGCAAGCCAATCATTAAATGGTTAAGTTAAATTTCCTGTTTTAGCATTTTTGAAATCATTACCTTTCACTTTATTACATAATAACTGAATAAAATTCGCCAAGTAAATACGACAATTTAATATTCCATTTTTATAAAATACATCCCAAACACATCCCAGAACCCGGTGTCACAACTGCATGAGAAAATTCTAAGAATTTCACATATACTACAAAGCTTGTCTGAAATATAAATTAGACAAGGAATTTAAAATGAAAATAAATACAATATGAGGGAGACTTTGTCGGCTGCGGTTCGCCTCCGGATGATGCAGCTCACCTAAGTCTCCAAGCCGCCCACATCGCTGTGAAAGTACCTGTGCAATAAAAATGCATAGCAAGTGTAGCATGAGTACGAAAACAACGTGTACTCAGTAAGTATCCCGCCTAACCTCAAAGAGGTAGAGACGAGAGGTCGACTTGACACTCACTAAGGTCCAACAAAATAATTTAACAAGATATGATATCAGAAATAGGCATACGAGGATGATAATAACAGTAAATATTAAAGATAACTGTAGTTCAAATAAATACTGGAAGTAAATAAACAATTACTACTTCATATCCCGCCAAATATCTTGTCACTTCAATATCCATGATATCATTAAAAATTTAACATGCGCATACGGAATAAGGACAACCGGCCTGAGCCATCATAATAATCATATATGTGCACTTCCGAGGGTCGAACGGCCCGAACCGTAATTAGATCTTTCAATCTCGCCGTGGCATACGGCCCGCTTTCATGAGAGTGGGGGAAATAACAATCCGCTCGCAGAATGTAAATTGCAAAGCAGTCACATGCACACACAATATTAACAATAATGTATCTTTCAATCTCGCAATGGCGTACGGCCCGCTCCCATGAGAGTGAGAAAAATAACACTCCGCTCACAGAATGTAAATTGCGAAGCGGTCACACATACACATACACATCCAAACAATCCACCCCGACTATATCGGGAAAAGCAATTACCAATAAAAGACAAATTTCTCTTTAATAATTACAAATGTAGCATTTAAGTCTTTTTCAGAAATTCATTTATCAAATTTGTTAATAATCTAATCATTTTAAATTTCTTCAATAAGGTTAGAATTCTGAAAAATAAAACATGCTTTTGGGTCCTAAACTACCCGGACAAGCATAATAGTAGCTACGCACGGGCTCCCGTCACCTCGTGCGTACGTAGCCCCCACAAATAGTAGCACATATATTTAATTAGTTCACCTATGGAGAAAATTTCCCCTCACAAAGTTAGAAAGGAGACTTACCTCGCTTCGAAATTCCGTAAACAGCTTCCAAGCCCTTCCGACGACTCCAATTGATGCACAACGCCCAAAACTATTCAAACAACGGGCAAACTAATAAAAATTCACTCTAATACTTGTAACAATTCAAATTATATAAGTTCCCATACTCCGCTCGAAAAGTTGAGCAAAATTGGGCCCACGTGCCCGGATTCCGAAATTTCTCGAAGATAAATTCTACCCATAGCTTTACTAACTCAATTATATAATTTACTCTAATTTTCATGCTCAAATTCATGGTAAAAGTCCAAAATTCCAAATTCTAGGTCTTCCCTAAAAATCCCAAATTTATAATAATTTTCCATGTCTAAATCCATGTAAGATCACATATTTAACTCAAAAATAGGAAGAAATCACTTATCTAGTGTTGCTTGGTGAAAATCCCTCCTTGAGCTCTCCAAAATCATCCAAACCAAATAAAAGAAATGAAATAAATGGGCCAAAAATCGTGTTTAAAACAATCTGCCCAGGCTTCATCGAGTTGTACCTTGCGTTGTGCAGGTTGTACATCCTATTACAATTTCCCTTTGCTCTACACCTTCTGTTAAAACGCCCATATCTCCTTGTAGAAATATCCAAATGACTAACGGTTTGAAGATTTAGAAACTAGACTCGGGGATATTTAATTTGATAGGTTGTACACCATATAACTCTTCATATACTTCGAGATATAAGCTTCTAAAGTTGGCTCCATGCATCAGAAAATTCTGTCGAAATTGCTCCACCAGCCATCTTCAACCAATCATAACTTTATGATAAAATGTTCAAATCATGAATGGTTTAACTTTATGAAAACTAGAATGAAAGGGATACAACTTTTCAGTTTTGCAAATTTTCAGATTCCTTATATATTTAGAGATATAAGCTTTCAAATTCAGCTCCACGATTGCACTAGTTGCTGTCAAAACAGTTTTCTGCAGAAAATTTTCAGCAACTCTTTGGTCCGAAATTCATTCCGTTAACCTTCCGAAATCCACCCGAGGCCCTCAGGACCTTAACCAATTATACCAACATGTCCCAAAATATGATACGAACTCGCTCGAGGCCTCAAATCACATCAAACAATGTCGAAATCATGAATCGCACTCCAATTCAAGCTTTATGAACTTAGAAATTTCAAACTTCTACATCCGATGCCGAAACCTATCAAATCACGTCCGATTGACCCCAAAATTTTCACACAATTCAAATTTGACCTTACGGACCTTCTCCAACTTTCGGAATTGGAATCCGACCCGATATTAAAAAGTCAAACTCTCGGTCAAACTTCTCAAAACCTTCAAATTTCTATCTTTAGCCAAAGGACTTCAAAATGACCTACGGACCTTCGAATTCACTTCCAATCGCGCTCCCAACTCCAGAATCACCATACGGAGCTATTCCCAGATTCAGAATCCCAAACGGACATCAATAACACCAAAATGTACTTCAACCCAGACTTGTGAAATTCCTTCTAAAATGCTAACCCGATCCGGACATACGCCCCAGTCCGAAATCATCGTAAATATGCCCCAGTCCGAAATCATCGTATGAACCTGCTGGAATCTTTAGATCCTGATTCCGAGGTCCTTTACTCTAAATTCCAGTCTTAGTCGATTCTTCCAACTTAAGGCTTCTGAAATGAGAATTTTCTTTCTAATCCGACTCCGAACTTCCCGAAATTTAATTCTGACCACGCCTACAAGTCATAATACCTTAAACAAAGCTGCTCATGACTTCAAACTGCTGAACGACGAGCTAGAGCTCAAGACGACCGGGGGTCGTTACATTCTCTCCCACTTAAACATACGTTCATCCTCGAATGTGCCAAGAACTGCTCTGGAGTTATCTGAAATCGTTGTTTAACACCTCGTGCACCTGCCCGTGCTACCACAACCCAATTGAGTACATTAGCTTGATCAAATCTGAAGATATCCTCTTTTATCCATACAATAAGCTCAAAACCCAGTTCCAACACCCGAAATTTTCTGCCAGGCCTGTTTCCAATATATAAACACCGTATCAACTACCACACGAGGTACCAAAACACGACTGCGTACCTTTGCTGAGTTAGCACCATGCACTGCATAATTCACTATCTAACCACAATGACGTTCCATGAACTTTAATAGCCAAAATTCCACGAATCTGATGCTCCTAATGCATCTGCTGATATACATATACATCCTGCTACAATGTTGACGATAACACACAAACGGAGGAGATGTGTAGAAATTGCGAACCAATTTCAGAGTTAACCAAACATTGATTCTCTCATTTTTTTACTAAAATCATCACCTCATTACTACGCTAATACTGGCCTTTGTTCTTTATCGTACTTCAAAAAATCTTATCGCACTGATCCCTGATCCAATAGTCTCGTCTCACCCAGTATGAGCTGCTCAGACAACCAAACACCCTATACATGACCAACAGTCTCACACGACGCCACAATGCGCCGATAGGCCACAATTCGAACATGATACATAAGGAAATGACTCGGGAAGAGACTACTCAACTCACGCAACTAACATGGATTCCTTAGAAAATAGGAAGCAAAAAAAATTAAAAATAAATATAGGAACCTCACTCAACATCACCCTGTTGCGTCGTGCAACCCAATCCAAATAACATGCCTNGGAGCTGAATTGCTCACCATTACAAATTACTGAATACCGGTCATAAGCACGCTAAGTGCATAATACCATCCTGGGGAGACTGATAGAGCCATATGCTACAAAAATTTAATATATATATATATATATATATATATATATACTTTGAAATCTCAAGAGCCCTCCTGCTCACATAACATCATCACTACGCTAAATCTTAATACATAGGAATTTCTCAAGCCGTTTCACAACTCACACGACACAATAATAACCTTACATGAAATGAACGAAGATGGAACAACATCCGATATTCCAGCACCCCTCCTTGAGGAGGGCTATACAAAAAGGAACACATCTGCCTCACATGAAGCCCATAATCCTATTTAAACCCATTCACACACTTCAAGCTGATTCTGCTCGCATCGAACTAGGCTGATAGCCTTACGTGGGTCCATAATAACCCACTTATTCTCATAACACGAAATAACAATCATCATAGTCGGGACAAACACCCCATAATCCACAACACAATGAACTGAACGCCTCCCAAGCATAAATTCTCACATAAGCAATATTACACTTCCTTATACTTAGTCTAAATCTTCAATCCATTACGTGACTACATGTCACACTCATACGATCTTTCCGTGGTCATGCTCCCACGACCTTTCCCACGAGGTAACAAGTCTGCACATCCATACCACCAACCACACTAATACTGCATAACACATCAAGAACCCATTACATTCTCTCCTACTTAACACATCATAACTCTTGAACCACTAATAGGGTGAACACCCCTTTTTTTTTCCTCTCTCACCTCAATTCAAGAGAACCATAACAACACACGAGTGAATTCTCATAATCACAAAACATGCAAATCCTCAGGGGATAGTCTATACCCCCATGATCCTTCTGGGATCCGCCTATACCTGACAAGCCATAATACTTGAATGCTTCCAAATAAATCCATTACGGCGGCCGACAAGCCTCGCACACACCAGCACAAACCACATGCATAAGTTAATCACATTGAAGGAACTGATCACTGTCGCACATGTGCCATTCCAACCATGGCTAACCAATCTATCTTCTTTTAATCATCCTTAATCGCCTCAGAAACAATAGTAACCCCATTCAACTCATAACAAACTCAATCCTCACTCATCCCGAGTGGACTTGACTCACGAGACCATGCTATCTCAATCCAACAAACCGTCTTATACCCTTATGATAATATTTCTACACCCCAGAGTTTACTTCTCTCACTCCCCCAATACTATCATGCACGCTAAAAAATACCATTGTACACTCCAACCATTTTCCCTTTCTCAGAAATTATACTACAAAAGCTCAATTCTTAATCATATTGCTACCTGAAACCCTTAAACACCGCATTCTTAACCTTCAAGTTTGCTAGGACCGCTATTGAGAGTCACCCACTCTGACTTGGCCCCGAATACAATCAACTCCACACGAACACCCTTTCAATGAAGCACGTGACTGAGTCACTGCCCTAACAACTCGCCTATGCCTTAAGCATAAATTCTGAATCTTCCAAAGCCTAACCCTGGTCCAATAGGGCCAACTTTTAAACACATTTATCAAATCCCATGCATGATTACCATTTTACTCCTTTCCCCTTAGCTGCAATAGCTTGCCAATACGCCGATAATCCGCAACCCCATGAGAAGATAATCTTGCAACCCAATTGCAGGCAATGCGACTCTCCCACTTAGCCCGAAGCTACTCCTTGCACCTCTCTGGACCCAACCGAAATATTTCTAATTCTTCTGTTGGCATTCCCTAAATACTCAAGTTCCCTAGCATCATTCACATATTCGGCCTCCCACCGAATAACCACTAGAATTCCTTGCAGAAACTTGCCGACTACACGTCCGCTAACTTTCCCACGAGAGATAACCCACATGTGGAAATTACCAACTGACACCTTCCAAGGACGCTATACTGCACACTCTCTACAACATCAATACCCCATCCTAAGCATGTTCTCATTCACAAACCTTACCAGTCCGTCTGTCCTTCATGGACATCTACTAAATGAGCTACAATATCTTCTAATTCACAACTATGCTGCCGCTCTCTCACTTTGGTTAACCTCAATTCATTTAAGCACTACCTGACTTCCTTTTCTTACACCCGGCCTTTTAGAAATTTAGCCGCCGCCTGGCACTTCTCACAAGTCTTCCTTTATCGTATGCTTCCCAACTCAATATCATTCCATGTAGCTCTTAAACCAGCAGATCACCACGACTTCAAACTCTCCGAAGATCATCTTTCTCGAGTTGCCTTCATTAGAAATAACTATTCAGTTTTGAACCACCACACACCACGATCTCTGACAACCGCTTCTTCAATACTACTTCAAAACACTCTGACCCAATGCAACTGAAGAACTATAACACAGGCGAACTTAACACATTCTATTCGATCAAAACAGCGATACCACATCACAGATAAAAACTCCACCTCGCTTGATAACACCAAGTCTTATTACTTTATTCCCCCAGAGTTGAACATTCATAGTCCAATTGCCCTTCCTCCACAGGAACTAAAATACTAAAATCTCGAAATAACGCTCTGAGAAGACCTCCCTTCAAGTCATTCATTACCTCGACATATGGGCAAGCATTCTACCATCATATCAACACTGCGCGATAACCAATCGTAAGCATCATAACAATCTGAGCATAGCCTCAAAGTTCTCAGAAACACGGCAACCGAGCTGAAACAACATAATATTCTTCTGCAGGGCAACAACAAAAGCCCCAACCAACTACACATGGAAAATATCTCGCACCATATCTGTAGCACCATTTCAATTCCTCAAATCCACGTTTCATAGCAAGCGCTTCGCGACATATAAGATTGAGTAGGAAGAACATAGACATAAGACTCAAAGGAATCGAATTGCACTATGAGGAATCAAGAAGGGAAGTACTCCTAACGGCCCTGTAGCCTCTCGAAGATAAGTACAAACGTCTCCGTACCGATCTGCAAGACTCTACTGACTTGCTCATGACTCGTGAAACCTAAGGGAACCTAGTGCTCTGATACCAAGTTGTCACGACCCAAAATCCATAAGGTCGTGATGGCGCCGGACACCACTATCACGCAAGCCAATCATTAAATGGTTAAGTTAATTTTACTGTTTTAGCATTTTTGAAATCATTACCTTTCACTTTATTACATAATAACAGAATAAAATCTGCTAAGTAAATACGACAGTTTAATATTCCATTTTTATAAAATACATCCCAAATACATCCCAGAACCCGGTGTCACAAGTGCATGAGAAAATTCTAAGAATTTCACATATACTACAAAGCTTGTCCGAAATACAAATTAGACAAGGAATTTAAAATGAAAATAAATACAATATGAGGGAGACTCTGTGGCTGCGGGTCGCCTCCGGATGATGCAGCTCACCTAAGTCTCCAAGCCGGCCACATCACTGTGAAAGTACCGATGCAATAAAAATGCACACAAGTGTAGCATGAGTACGAAAACAACGTGTACTCAGTAAGTATCCCGCCTAACCTCGAAGAGGTAGTGACGAGAGGTCGACTTGACACTCACTAAGGTCCAACAAAATAATTTAACAAGATATGATATCAGTAATAGGCATACGAGGATGATAAAAACAATAAATATTAAAGATAACTATAATTCAAATAAATAGTGAAAGTAAATAAACAATTACTACTTCATTTTTCCACAAATATCTTGTCACTTCAATATCCATGAAATCATTAACAATTTAACATGCACATACGGAATAAGTACAACCAGCCTGAGCATCATAATAATCATATATGTTCACTGTCGAGGGCCGAACGGCCGGAACCATAATTACATCTTTCAATCTCGCTGTGGCGTACGGCCCGCTCCCATGAGAATGGGGGAAATTAACACTCCGCTCGCGGAATGTAAATTGCGAAGCGGTCACAAGCACACACAATATTAACCATAATGTATCTTTCAATCTCGCCGTGGCGTATGGTCCGCTCCCATGAGGGTGGGAAAAATAACACTCAGCTCGCGGAATGTAAATTGCGAAGCGGTCACACATACGCATACACATCCAAACAATCCACCCGACTATATCGTGAAAAGCAATTACCAATAAAAGATAAAGTTCTCTTTAATAATTACAAATGTAGCATTTAAGTCTTTTTCAGAAATTCTTTTATCAAATTTTATAATAATCTAATCATTTTAAATTTCTTCAATAAGGTTACAAGTATGACAAATAAAACATGCTTTTGGGTCCTAAACTACTCGGACAAGCATAATAGTAGCTACGCACGGGCTCCCGTCACCTCGTGCGTATGTAGCCCCCACAAATAGTAGCACATATATTTAATTAGTTCACTTATCGCAAAGTTAGAAAGGAGACTTACCTCGCTCCGAAATTCCGTAACCAGCTTCCAAGCCCTTCCGACGACTCCAATTGATGCACAACGCCCCAAAAATATTCAAATAACAGGCAAACTAATAAAAATTTACTCTAATACTTGTAACAATTCAAATTATATAAGTTCCCAACTCCGCTCGAAAATTTGACCAAAATCAGACCCACGTGCCCGGATTCCAAAATTTCTCGAAGATAAATTCTACCCATAGCTTTACTAACTCAATTATACAATTTACTCTAATTTTCATGCTCAGATTCATGGTAAAAGTCCAAAGTTCCAAATTCTAGGTCTTCCCCAAAAATCTCAAATTTATAATAATTTTCAATGTCTAAATCCATGTAAGATCACATATTTAACTCAAAAATAGGAAGAAACCACTTATCTAGTGTTGTTTGGTGAAAATCCCTCATTGAGTTCTCCAAAATCGTTCAAACCAAATGAAAAAAATGAAAGAAATGAGCCAAAACTCGTGTTTAAAATAATCTGCCCAGGCTTCATCGAGTTGTACCTTGCGCTGTACAGATTGTACATCCTATTACAATTTTCCCTTATTGTACACCTTATGTTAAAACGCCCATATCTCATTGTAGAAATATCCAAATGACTAAATGTTTGAAGATTTAGAAACTAGATTCGAATATCTTTAATTTGATAGGCTGTACACCATATGACGCGTTTATATATTTCGAGATATAAGCTTATAAAGTCGACTCCATGCATCAGAAAATTCTGTCGAAACTGCTCCACCAGCCATCTTCAATCGATCATAACTGTCGGATAAAACGTCCAAATCAAAAATGTTTTAACTTTCTGAAAACTAGAATGCAAGGGATATAACTTTTAAGTTTTGAAAAGTTTCAAATTCCTTATATATATAGAGATATAAGCTTCCAAATTCAGCTCTGTGATTGTATTAGTTGCTGTCAAAACAGTTTTCTACAGAAAATTTCAGCAACTCATTGGTCCGAAATTCATAACGTTAACCTTCCGAAATCCACCCGTGGCCCTCGGGACCTTAACANAATCGCACTCCAATTCAAGCTTTATGAACTTTGAAATTTCAAACTTCTACATACGATGCCGAAACCTATCAAATCACGTCCGATTGACCCCAAATTTTGCACACAATTCATATTCGACCTTACGGACTTGCTCCAACTTTCGGAATTGGAATCCGACCCCGATATCAAAAAGTCAAACTCTCGGTCAAACTTCTCAAAAACCTTCAAATTTCTATCTTTAGCCAAATGACTTCAAAATGACCTACGGACCTTCGAATTCACTTCCGATCGCGCTCCCAACTCCAAAATCACCATACGAAGCTATTCCCAGATTCGGAATCCCAAACGGACATCAATAAAACCAAAATGCACTTCAACCCAGACTTGTGAAATTTCTTCTAAAATGCTAACTTCTACAATATACGCCGAAACGGTCTCGGGTTATCCAAAACCCGATCCAGATATACGCCCCAGTCCGAAATCATCGTATGACTTGGTGGAACCTTTAGATCCTAATTCTGAGGTCGTTTACTCTAGATTCCAGTCTTAGTCGATTCTTCCAACTTAAGGCTTCTGAAATGACAATTTTCTTTCCAATTCGACTCCGAACTTCCCGAAATTTAATTCCGACCACACCTTAAACAAAAGTTGATCATGACTTCAAATTGCTGAACGACACGCTAGAGCTCAAGGCGACCGGTCGGGTCGTTACATTCTCTCCTACTTAAACATACGTTCGTCCTCGAACGTGCCAAGAACTGCTCTGGAATTATCTGAAATCGCTGTTTAACACCTCGTTCACCTGCCCGTGCTACCAAAACTCAGTTGAGCACATTAGCTTGATCAAATCTAAAGATATCCTCTTTTATCCATACAATAAGCTCCGAACCCAGTTCCAACACCTGAAATTTTCTGCCAGGCATGTTTCCAATATATAAACATCGTATCAACTACCACACGAGGTACCAAAACACGACTGCGTACCTTTGCTGAGTTAGCACCATGCACCGCACAATTCACTATCTAACCACAATGACGTTCCATGAACCTTAATAGCCAAAATTCCAAGAATCTAATGCTCCCAATATATCTGCTGATATACATATACATCCTGATATGATGCTGACGATACCACCACAACGGAGGAGATGTGTAGAAATTGGTAACCAATTGCAGAGTTAACCAAACATTGATTCTCTCCTTTTTTACTAAAATCGTCACCTCATTACTACACTAATACTGGCCTTTGTTCTTTACCGTACTTCACAAAATCTTATCGCACTGATCCCTGATCCAATAGTCTCTTCTCACCCAGTATGAGCTGCTCAGACAACCAATCACCCCATACATGACCAACAGTCTCACACGATGCCACAATGCGCCAATAGGCCACAATTCGAATATGATACATAAGGAAATGACTCAGGAAGGGACTACTCAACTCACGCAACTAACATGGATTCCTTAGAAAGTAGGAAGCAAAACACAAGAAAAATAAATATAGGAACCTCACTCAACATCACCCTGTTGCGGCATACAACCCAATCCAAATAACATACCCGTGGCGGCGTGACACCCGATCCCATCATAAAATTCATATAAGGAGATATACACGGAGCTGAATTGCTCACCATTACAAATTACTGAATACCTGTCATAAGCACGCGAAGTGCATAATACCATCCTGGGGAGACTGATAGAGCCATATGCTACAAAAATTAAGCACAACTGAGGATATATATATATATATATATATATATATACTCTGAAATCTCAAGAGCCCTCCTGCTCACATAACATCATCACTACGCTGAATCTTAACACATAAGAATTTCTCAAGCCGTTTCACAACTCACACGGCACAATAATAACCTTACATGAAATGAACGAAGATGGAACAACATCCGATATTCCAGCACCCTTCCTTGAGGAGCGCTATACTAAAAGGAACACACCTGCCTCACATGAAGCCCATAATCTTGTTTAAACCCATTCACACACTTCAAGCTGATTCTGATCGCATCGAACTAGGCTGATAGCCTTACGTGGGTCCATAATAACCCACTTCTTCTCATAACACGCAAGAACAACCATCATAGTAGGGACAAAAACCCCACAATCCACAACACAATGAACTGAACGCCTCCCAAGCATAGATTCCCACATAAGCAATATTACACTTCCTTATACTCAGTGTAAATCTTCAATCCATTAAGTCACTACATGTCACACTCATACGATCTTCCTGTGGTCATGCTCCCACGACCTTTCCCACGAGGTAACAATTCTGCACATCCATACCACCGACCACACTAATACTGCAAAACACATCAAGAACCCATGACCAGGATACAAACCCTTTTTCACCAAACACCGATCTCAGGTGACACTGGAGACAACACCAGCTTACTCTAGACATTCAAATCCCTTCTTCTTGATCACCCGATCTCATGACATCCTTGTCAACACCGAACCGCAATCTTGATCCTTGCTTCGAATTACATACTTCTTACTGCACCTGCATGCCAATATGAGATAGCGCAGGAATTCCATCATAACTCTTGAACCACTAATAGGGTGAACACCCCTTCATATAGAAACCCCTTTTTTTTCTCTTCTCACCTCAATTCAAGAGAATCATAACAACACACATGTGAATTCTCATAATCACAAAACAGGAAAATCCTCAGGGGATAGTCTATACCCCTATGATCCTTCCGAAATACGCTTATACCTGACAAGCCATAATACTTGAATGCTTCCAAATAAATCCATTACAGCGGCTGATAAGCCTCGCACACACCGGCACAAACCACATGCATAATTTAATCACATTGAAGGAACTGATCACTGTCCCACATGTGCCATTCCAACCATGGATAATCAATCTATCTTCTTTTAATCATCCTTAATCGCCTCAGATACAATAGTAACCCCATTTAAATCATAACAAAATCAATCCTCACTCATCCCGAGTGGCCTTGACTCACGAGACCATGCTATCTCAATCCCACAAACCGTCTCATACCCTTGTGATAATCTTTCTACACCACGGAGTTTACTTCTTTCACTCCCCCAATACTACCATGCACATTGAAAAATATCATAGAACACTCCAACCATTTTCCCTTTCTCAGAAATTATACTGCAAAAGCTCAATTCTTAATCATATTGCTGCCTGAAACCCTTAAACACAGCATTCTTACCCTTCGAGTTTGCTAGGACCGCTATTGAGAGTCACCCACTCTGACTTGGCCCCGAATACAATCAACTCCAAGGCTCTTCTAGCACACGAACACCCTTTCAATGAACCATGTGACTAAGTCACTACCCTAACAACTCGCCTATGCCTTAAGCATAAATTTTGAATCTTCCAAAGCCTAACCTTGGTCCAATAGGGCCAACTTTTAAAAACATTTATCAAATCCCATGCATAATTACCATTTTACTTCTTTCCCCTTACCTGCAATAACTTGCCAATACGCCGATAATTCGCAACCCCATGAGAAGATAATCCTGCAACCTAATTGCAAGCGATGGGACTCTCCCACTTAGCCCGAAGCTACTCCTTGCACCGTTCTATACCCCACCGAAATCCTTCTAAATTCTTCTGTTGGCATTCCATAAATACTTAAGTTCCCTAGCATCGTTCAAATATTCGGCCTCCCACCGAATAACCACTAGAATTCCTTGCAGAAACTTGCCAACTACACGACCGCTAACTTGCCCACGAGAGATAACCCACATGTGGAAGTTACCAACTGACACCTTCCAAGGACGCTATACTGCACACTCTCTACAACATCAATACCCCATCCTAATCCTGTTCTCATTCACCAACTTTACCAGTCCGTCTGTCCTTCATGGAAATCTACTAAATGCGCTACAATATCTTCTAATTCACCACTATGTTGCCGCTCTCCCACTTTGGTTAACCTCATTCCTTTAAGCACTACCTGACTTCCTTTTCTTACACCTGGCCTTTTAGAAATTTAGCCACCGCCTGGCACTTCTCACAAGTCCTCCTTCATCTTATGCTTCCCAATTCAATATCATTCTCTGTACCTCTTAAACCAGCAGATCACCACGACTTCAAACTCTCTGAAGATCATCTTTCTCGAGCTGCCTTCATTAGAAATAACTATTCAGTTCAGAACCACCACACACCACGATCTCTGACAACCGTTTCTTTAATACTACTTCACAACACTCTGACTCAATGCAACCGAAGAGCTATAACACCGGCGAATTTAACACATTCTATTAGATCAAAATAGCGATACCACATCACAGATGAAAAATCCACCTCGCTTGATAACACCAAGTCTTATTACTTTATTCCCCCAGACTTGAACATTCATAGTCCAATTGCCCTTCATCCGCCGGAACTAAAATACTGAAATCTCGAAATAACGCTCTGAGAAGACCTCCATTCAAGTCATTCATTACCCCGTCATATGGGCAAGCATTCTACCATCATATCAACACCGTGCCATAACCAATCGTAAGCATCATAACAATCTGAGCATAGCCTCAAAGTTCTTAAAAGCACAATAACCAAGCTGAAACAACATAATATTCTTCTGCAGGCCAACAACAACAGCCCCAACAAACTACACATGGAAAATATCTCGCACCATATCCGTAGCACCATTTCAATTCCTCAAATCCACGTTTCATGGCAAGCGCTTCGTGACATATAAGATTGAGTAGGAAGAACATAGGTATAAGCCTCAAAGGAATCGAATCACACGATGAGGAATCAAGAAGGGAAGTACTCCTAACAGCCTTGTAGCCTCTCGAAGATAAGTATAGACGTCTCCGTACTGATCCGCAAGACTCTACTACACTTGCTCATGACTCGTGAAACCTAAGGGAACCTAGTGCTCTGATACCAAGTTGTCATGACCCTAAATCCATAAGCTCGTGATGGCGCCGGGCACCACTGTAAGGCAAGCCAATCATTAAATTGTTAAGTTAAATTTCCTGTTTTAGCATTTTTGAAATCATTACATTTAACTTTATTACATAATAACTTAATGAAATCAGCTAAGTACATACGACAGTTTAATATTCCACTTTTATAAAATACATCCCAAACACATCCCAGAACCCGGTGTCACAAGTGCATGAGCAAATTCTATTGATTTCAAAAATACTACAAAGCTTGTCCGAAATACAAATTAGACAAGGAATTTAAAATGAAAATGAATACAATATGAGGGAGACTCTGTAGGCTGCGTTGTCGCCTCCGGATGATGCAGCTCACCTAAGTCTCCAAGCCGGCCACATTGCTGTGAAAGAACATGTGCAATAAAAATGCACAACAAGTGTAGCATGAGTACGAAAACAACATGTACTCAGTAACTATCCCGCCTAACCTCGAAGAGGTAGTGACGAGAGGTCGACTTGACACTCACTAAGGTCCAACAAAATAATTTAACAAGATATGATATCAGTAGTAGGCATACAAGGATGATAAAAATAGTAAACATTAAAGATAACTGTAATTCAAATAAATACTGAAAGTACATAAACAATTACTACTTCATTTTCCCCCAAATATCTTGTCACTTCAATATCTATGAAATCATTAACAATTTAACATGCGCATACGGAATAAGGTCAACCGGCCTGAGCCATCATAATAATCATATTTGTGCACTGCCGAGGATCGAACGGCCCGAACCATAATTACATATTTCAATCTCATCGTGGCGTGCGGCCCACTCCCATGAGAGTGGGGGAAATAACACTCCGCTCGTGGAATGTAAATTTCGAAGCGGTCACATGCACACACAATATTAACCATAATGTATCTTTCAATCTCGCCGTGGTGTACGGTCCGCTCCCATGAGAGTGGGGAAAATAACACTCCGCTCGCGGAATGTAAATTGCGAAGCGGTCACACATACGCATACACATCCAAATAATCCACCCCGACTATATCAGGAAAAGCAATTACCAATAAAAGACAAAGTTCTCTTTAATAATTACAAATGTATCATTTAAGTCTTTTTCAGAAATTCATTTATCAAATTTGATAATAATTTAATCATTTTAAATTTCTTCAATAAGGTTACAATTATGACAAATAAAACATGCTTTTGGGGTCCTAAACTACTCGGACAAGAATAATAGTAGCTACGAACGGACTCTCGTCACCTCGTGCGTACGCAACCCCCACAAATAGTAGCACATATATTTAATTAGTTCACCTATGGGGACAATTCCTCCTCACAAAGTTAGAAAGGAGACTTACCTCGCTCCGAAATTCCATAACCCGCTTCCAAGCCCTTCCGATGACTCCAATTGATGCGCAACGCCCCAAAACTATTCAAAGAACGGGAAAACTAATAAAAAATCACTCTAATACTTGTAATAATTCAAATTATATAAGTTCCCAACTCCGCTTGAAAATTGAACAAAATCGGGCCTAACCCGCTTCCAAGCCCTTCCGATGACTCCAATTGATGCGCAACGCCCCAAAACTATTCAAAGAACGGGAAAACTAATAAAAAATTACTCTAATACTTGTAATAATTCAAATTATATAAGTTCCCAACTCCGCTTGAAAATTGAACAAAATCGGGCCCACGTGCCCGGATTCCGAAATTTCTCGAAGATAAATTCTACCCATAGCTTTACTAACTCAATTATACAATTTACTCTAATTTTCATGCTCAAATTCATGGTAAAGGTCCAAAGTTCCACATTCTAGGTCTTCCCAAAAATCCCAAATTTATAATAATTTTCCATGTCTAAATCCATGTAAGATCACATATTTAACTCAAAAATAGGAAGAAATCACTTATCTAGTGTTGTTTGGTGAAAATGCCTCCTTGAGCTCTCCATAATCGTCCAAACCAAATGAAAGAAATGAAAGAAGTGGGCCAAAACTCGTGTTTAAAACAATCTGCCCAGGCTTCTACCTTGCGCTGTACAAGTTGTACATCCTATTACAATTTTCCCTTGCTGTACATCCTCTGTTAAAACGCCCATAGCTCCTTGTAGAAATATTCAAATGACTAACGGTTTGACAATTTAGAAACTAGACTCGAAGATCTTTAATGTGATAGGTTGTACACCATTTAAATCTTTATATATTCCGAGATATAAGCTTCTAAAGTCGGCTCCATGCATCAGAAAATTCTGTCGAAACTGCTCCAACTGCTATTTTCAATCAATTATAACTTTCTGATAAAATGTCCAAATCATGAATGGTTTAACTTTCTGAATCTAGAATGCAAGGGATACAACTTTTGAATTTTGCAAATTCTCAGATTCATTATAGATTTCTAGATATAAGCTTCCAAATTCAGCTCCGTGATTGCACTAGTTGCTGTCAAAACAATTTTCTGCAGAAAATTTCAGCAACTCTTTGGTCCGAAATTCATTCCTAACACCTTTCGAAATCCACCCGAGGTCCTCGGGATCTTAACCAATTATACCAACATTTCCCAAAACATGATACGAACTCACTCGAGGCCTCAAATCACATCAAACAACGTCGAAATCATGAATTGCACTCCAATTCAAGCTTTATGAACTTTGAAATTTCAAACTTCTACATCCGATGCCGAAACCTCTCAAATCATGTCCGGTATACTCCAAATTTTGCACACAATTCGTATTCGACTTTACAGACCTGGTCCAACTTTCGAAATTGGAATCCGACCTCGATATCAAAAAGTCAAACTCTCGGTCAAACTTCTCAAAAACCTTCAAATTTCTATCTTTAGCCAAATGACTTCAAAATGACCTACGGACCTTCGAATTCACTTCCGATCGCGCTCCCAACTCCAGAATCACCATACGGAGCTATTCCCAGATTCAGTATCCCAAATGGACATCAATAACACCGAAATGCACTTCAACCCAGACTTATGAAATTCCTTCTAAAATGCTAACTTCCACAATATATGCCGAAACGCTCTCGGGTTATCCAAAACCCGATCCGGACATACGCCCCAGTCCGAAATCATCGTACGAACTTGCTGGAACCTTCAGATCCTGATTCTGAGGTCGTTTACTCCAAATTCCAGTCTTAGTCGATTCTTCCAACTTAAGGCTTCTAAAAAGAGAATTTTCTTTCCAATTTGACTCCGTACTTGAAAAAAAAACTGCTCAAGACTTCAAACCGCTAAACGATGCACTAGAGCTCAAAACGACCGTCGGGTCGTTACAACTCTAGACCCTGCCGAGATCCTTTCTCCTTTGATAACACGATCTTGCTCGACCAATCCGTCCAATTCTTCCAATTTCTCTTGCTAGCACTACCTAAATACTCAAACTCTATAGCATCATTCACACATTCTGCCTCCTACCGAATGGCCACTAGAACCCCTCACCGAGACTTTCCAACCATGCCACTTCTAACCTATTCACAGGAGATAACCCACCTGTGGAAATCACTCGCGGACACCTTCCAACGACGCTGAAATGCACGCTCTCTACGACTTCAATACCCCATCCTACTCCCTGCTTCATTTACCAACTTTACTTGTCCGTCCGCTCCTCATGGAAATCCATTAAATGCGTGAAAATATCTTCAAATTCCAAGCTATGTTGCCGCTCCCCCACTTTGCGACTGCTCGACTTCTGCTTCTTACACCTGGCCTCCTAGAAGTGGAGCCACCGCCTAGCCTCACTTCAGGACTATTCTCTGCCAACCGCATTCTTCAATACTTCTTCTCAATACTCTGACCCCACGCAACCAAAGAAACCATAGCACCGACAAACTTAACACATTCCATTCAATTAACGACGACGACTCCACATCACAGGTGCATTTCCCACCTCACTTGAAGACACCAAGTCTTACTACTTTATCAACCCCAACCGGACCATTCATAATCCAAATGCCTTTCCCCTGCCGGAACAAAAACACCGAAATCTCGAAATCAAACTCTGAGAAGACCTCCCTTCAAACCATTCATCACCCCCAACATACGGGCAATCATTCTATCATCATATCGATATCACACGATAACCAATCGCAAGCATCATCACTACCTGAGCACAGCCTTAAGGCTCTCAGAAACACAGCTACTAAGCTGAAACAACATATTCTTCCCTTGCAGGGCCATAACAACGGTCTAACCAATTACACATGGAAACATCTCGAATACATCCGTAGCACCATTTTAATTCCTCAAATTCTGGATTCATAGCAAGCGCTTCGCGACGTGTAAGATTGAGTAAGAATGAACTTAGGAATAAGCCTTAAAGGAATCAAATCGCACAATGAGGAATCAAGAAGGGAAGTGCTCCTAACAGCCCTGTAGCGTCTCGAAGATAAGTACAGACGTCTCCGTACCGATCCACAAGACTCTACTAGACTTGATCATGACTCATGAGACCTAAGGGAACCTAGCGCTCTGATACCATGTTGTCACGACCCAAAAATCCCTAAGGCCGTGATGGCGCCGGACACCATTGTCAGGCAAGCCAATCATTAATTAGTCGAAATAAATTCCTGTTTAACATTTATGAAAAATCATTTCCTTTCACTTTATTACATGTTATCTAAATAAAATCTGCCAAGTAAAACAATAGTTTGAATAATAATCTTTAACAAATATATCCCGACACATCCCAGAACCCGGTGTCACAAGTACATGAGCAGTTTCTAAGAATTTATACAATTATCACAAAGCCTGTCCGAAATACAAATTTGGACAAGGAAATCTAAAATAAAAATAAATACAGTATGAGGGAGACTCTGTCGGCTGTGGATTGCCTTCGGATGATGCAGCTCGCCTAAGTATTCGAATCCTCCACATTGCTATGAAAGTACCTGTGCAATAAAATGCACAGCAACCGTAGCATGAGTACCAAAACAACGTGTACTCAGTAAGTCGCCCGCCTAACCTCAGAGAGGTAGTGACGAGAGGTCGAATTAGACACTCACTAAGGGCCAGCAAATTAATTAACAGCGTAAGATGAACACGGTAGGCATGTAAAGGTAGTAAAGCAGCAATATATATAAGGCACTAAAACCCAAGTACGTACTGGAAATAAACAAAACAGTTACCACTTCCTCATTTTTCCCCAAATATTTTAAGTTAACAATTTCCTCTCTGTTCTCCCCCAATATCTTGTCAATTTTAAAAATTCATGAAAAACATTTGCATGCGCATACGGGATAAGGACAACCGGTCTGAGCCGTCATAATAATCAACTATGTGCACTGCCGAGGATCGAACGACCTGTACCAAAAGTTCACCTCTCAATAAAATACTCATGTCTATGCGCTGTCGAGGATCAAACAGCCCGTACCATAAGTGCATCTCTCAATATAATAATCATCTCTGTGCACAGCCGAGGATCGAACGGCCCGTCCCATAAGTGCACCTCTCAATATAATAATCATGTCTATGTACTGCGAAGCGGTCACATTCGGTCAGGCACAATCAACAGTTCACCCCAAATACGTCGGGAAAACAAATACTCAAGTAAATGACAGATTTCTCTTTTAACAACCATAAAATAGTGTTTAAATCTTTTTGAAATTCACTTGCCAAGTTTTTATAATGATTGATAATACAACCTTATCCGGAAATACAATTTGCCCGCGAAGGAAATCAATTCTCTTTTTAAATGGTTTAGAAAAATAAACTCTAATCTTCCTTAGTCATTCAATTACTATTTCGGTTATATTAGAAGTCTAATATCACAGACAAGATCACAGGTGTAACAAGTAAGGCATGCTAGTGGGTCCTAGGCTACCCGGACATGGCATAATAGTAGCTACGCACGGACTCCCGTCACCTCGTGCATACGTAGCCCTCGCAGATAGTAACACATACTTAATTAGTTCATCTAGGGGGACAATTCCCCCTCACGAAGTTAGAAAGGAGACTTAACTCGCTCCGAAATTCCATAACCGGCCTCCAAGCCCTTCCGATGGCTCCAAACGTCGCACAACGCTACGAAACTATCCAAACAACGACAAACCAATGAAAATATACTCCAATATTCGCAACAATTCCATATTATATAATTTCCCAAATTCGCTCAGTGAAATGACCAAAATGTCCTCGGGCCCACGTGCCGGAATACGAAATTTCTCGAAGATACATTCTACCCATAACTTTTCTAGTTCAATTATACCATTTACTGAAATATTCATGCTCAATTCGTGGCTAAATTCTAATTTACCAAGTTTCTAGGTTTCCTTCAACATTCCCAAATTTTCCTCAATTTCCCATACCAAATCTATGGAATAATCTTGTATTTAATTCAAAAACGTGAAGAAATTACTTACCTTGCGATCCTTGACGAAATCCTCTCCTTGAAGCTCCTCAAAATCGCCCATAGCATATGAAAATAGATGGAGAAATGTCCAAATTCTCACTTTAATACAATCTGCCCAAGCCTATTTCCACACCTGCGGTTCCCTTATCGCACTTGCGCTTCCGCAGGTGCGCCCAAATCTCCCGCACCTGCGGCCTCCTTGGCTCCAGCCCAATTTCGTACATGCGGCTCCGCACCTGCGGCCAAATCCTCGCAGGTGCGGTCACACCAGATGACAGCAACCTTTAGCTTTGTTCAACTTCAAATATTGATCCGTTAACCAACCGGAATCCACCCGAGGCCCCCGGGACCCCGTCCAATTATACCAACCTGTTCCAAAACATAATGTAGACTTGCTTGAAGCCTCAAATCACATCAAACAACATCGAAACCATGAATCATACCCAAATCCCAACTTTATGAACTTAGAAATTGCCAACTTCTATATCTGATGTCGAAACCTATCAAATCACGTCCGATTGACCCCAAATTTTGCACACAAGTCATATTCGACATTACAGACCTGCTCTAACTTCTGGAATTGCATTCCGACCTCGATATCAAAACTTCCACTTCCGATCGGATTTCTCAAAAACCTTCAAAGTTATATCTTTAGCCAAATGACTCCAAAATGATACGGACATCCAAATTCACTTCCGATCACACTCCAAACTCCACAATCACCATACAAAGCTATTCCCAGACTCAGAGTCCCAAACGGACATCAAAATCACTGAAATGCGCTTCAAGCCAAACTTAGGAAATTTCTTCAAAAGTGCTGACTTCCACAATATGCATCGAAACGCTCCCGAGTTACCCAAAACCCGATTCGGACATACCCCTAAGTCCGAAATCATCATACGAACCTGCTGGAACCTTCAAATCCTGATTCGGAGGTCGTTTACTCAAAATTCCAATCTTAGTCCATTTCTCCAACTTAAGGTTTATGAAATGAGAATTTTCTTTCCAATCCAACTCTAAACTTCCTAAAATTCAATTCCGACCATGCCCTCGGGTGGGTCATGATATTTGAAATGAAGCTGCTCACAACCTCAAACCACGGAATGACGCGCTATAGCTCAAAATGACTGGTCGGGTCATTACACAAAATCCCTATTACTACTTCACCTTACCATTTAGTCTTCGGAAAGTCTTGTCATCTACCGTAGAATTGGAGCACAAAGCCATGTGGGCTTTAAAAAGGTTGAACTTAGACTGGGTTGAAGCTGTAAATTTGAGGTTAACACAACTCAATGAAATGGAGGAATTCCGTTTCCATGCATATGAAAGTGCAGTTGTGTACAAAGAAAGGATGAAGTTCGTCCATGACAAAAAGATCTTGAAAAGGGAGTTCAAGTCGGGTGACTTGGTTTTGCTCTTCAACTCAAGGCTCAAATTGTTTCCGGGAAAGCACAAATCAAAGTGGTCCGGCCCGTTCAAGGTGGTAGATGTATCCCCTTTTGGAGCTGTGGAATTAGAATCGAAGGATGGGCTCCGAACCTTCAAAGTCAATGGCCAGCGAGTCAAGAACTACTTGGGCACAGATGGAGAAAAATACTTGGTGGAACAGTTGGCTCTCAAATATAGTCCATGCCCGGCCAATGAGTGAACCCAAAGAAAGGCCAACTTCATCGTGCCGCGACGTTAAATCAAGCGCTTCATGGGAGGCAACCCACGTGTGGCAACACCCTTTTTGTCCTGTAAATTTCAACTTTTGTAAATTAGATTGAATTGAGCAATTTAAAGTGTGTGTTAGAGTGCAGATGGTTCAGAAGATCACAAAACAGGGTAACATTGCGAGTGAAAGGGAAGCAAGGAAAGCATGACCAGTCTGCGACACATATGCGATCGCATTTTAACAATGCGGACTGCATTGTGGTCGCAGACCTGGATAGTTAGGTTGGTAAATTGAGGTGGTTAGAATGCAGTGAGAAGGTGCACTATGCAAACCACATTTTGGTTATGCGATCGCATAATGCGTCGCATTGTGAACCATGAGTATTTAGCAACACACCGCCGCATAACGAGTATGCGGTCGCATACTAGGTTATGCGGCCACTTATCCATCACATTGTACCCAGGTAAGTGCCATATCCTATTCGCATATCTCATCATCAACACCCACTCACAACACACTTTACACTTAAATAAAAACAAACAAAAAAAGGGGAGAAGAAGGAAAACGGTCGATTTTAACTCATGTGTTAAGTGAGAAGAACGGAATGTGTAAACAAAAAAAAAGGGAGAAGAACGAAAACAAAGATTCACTCATCTCCCTAATTACTTCTCGTTCATCATACTCTGGTATGTTCCCCTTTTCCTAACTTACTTCCTGTAAATTCAATTTTTTTTCTTCTTCTTTCTTTCTTTTCTTTCTTTTTCTTTTTGTTTATGTGTTGCCTTGCAACTCTTGTGCGTATTCATGTGTGTATCTCCTTGAAAATGGGGGAGAATACCTAGAAACTCATTTTAGGTCTAGTTTGCAGGTCATAAATTTGGGGTGCCATTTTTGGGCTACGAAAAGCTTTGAAAACGATAGCCTTTGCGGGCCGCATAGTAGTTCTGTGGTCCGCATTCTTGTCGCATAGTAAGCCCTAGGCTAGATGAAGAAGATGACATAGTGCGGTAGCTTTGCGATTGCATAATTGATATGCGGACCGCAAATCCACCGCAGACCCCAACAGTATAGGCCCTAAGGTAGCATAGTGTTTGCGACGGTTCTGCGATCGCATATCTAACTTTGCGGTAGGTTATGCGATCGCATAATGTGATGATTTGGTTTGTATGGTTGATTTTGCGATGAATATATGAACCGCATAATGGATATGCGATCGCATAAGTCATCGCATTTATAAACCTTTCTCAAGCAGATGCCTACTCTGAGACAGGTTTGCGGTCTGTATAGTGGTTATGCGATCGCATACCCTGTTGCATAGTTGAATTTCTTAGTGCAATGTCTCCCGATATCTGCTACATCACTCACACGTTGTTTCTTTTCAGATATGCCTCACCAAAAACATACAGCTTCAACCAATAAAAGGGATTCCTCCAGTCGTCAAGCACCACCGACAAAACGTTCACGACAAGCACCACCCCAATCTATTGATGAAAGTCACTCCCAGTCTGATGAAGAGGAGACTTTGCCAGCTGTTAATCTACATGTTGGGGCAAGGCGGAAGCAAGGAGATGATTTCCAGCTTAGGTTCCCGCTCCCTGATTCTAGGGCTCTGTATAGAGAGGGGCTCTCAAAACGAAAAATCATGGCTGAGAAACAATTAAGTCTAAACGGCCTTCAGGAACAATACCCTCACATTTTAGCGAACATCAAATCTAGAAAGTGGGAGTGTTTCACTCTGCTGCTTGAGGAATTTAATGAAACGGTGGTGCGGGAGTTCTATGCATCCTATGGGGCCTCTAGAATAGCTCACCACAAGCGCAACAAAATATTTTGCGACACTGTCCTAGTTCGGGGGAAAGAGGTATACTATGATAGGGCAGCAATTTCTAATCATTATTTCTCAACCCAGTTCCCTAGTACAGCGGAGTATGAGGCCAAATTGGCCAATAGAGATGGTGAGTGAGCTTGGATTGCATCAGTGATTTCCAAGGGTACCCCAACCTGGATTGACCCTCCACACAAAATATACAAGGAGGATCTTACACGAGAGGGTCGATTCTGGCTCAATTTTGTCACTTCCCGCTTGATCCCAACCCGGAATGAAACAGACATAAGCATTGAGAAAGCTATTCTCATTGCTTGAATTATGACTGAGATGATGATCGATGTGGGTGACATCATTCCAAAGAGATAGGGGTCCGGGCATGGAAGAAAGTCACATCATTTCCTTTCCCATGCTTGATCACAGCCCGTTGTAAGGCTGCGGATGTTCCTACAATGCCACATTCTGACAAGATGGGAAAAGTGGAGAAGGATATCGATATCACACGCATTAGTGATGCGGTGACAAAGGTAGTTGATGTTCCTCCAGAGATTCAGATTCAGATTCCCACCGAGACAGACATCTCCGACTCCCAGACTCCTATTGCACCTCAGACCACAGAGGCACCCACTGCTACCCCACAGTCTACCCCTCAGGTCATTGCCCAGCCACCTGCTTCACTGCCAGTCCTTTCGAGGCTTGGTCTCCTAGCTCAGCACACCAATGCTAAGGTAGACAAGCTTCTAAATGAGCTCCCTACACTTATCAGGCAGGCCCTGACCCCCATTCAGTCATCAGTGACGGCCCTACAGCAGCAGCACATATCTTATGCGGGTCGCCTGAAGGGGATTTAGGCGAGGATTGAGAAGATAGAGCGAGTTGAGGTTGGAGACCTACCAACACTCCGCACTGATGTGGCTACACTAAAGACTGAGCTCCACAGGCTGTAGAATTTGGAGTTTGATCTATCCTCCTTCCCGCCCAAGGAAGGAGAGCAGGAAGTGGCCCCGTCTGAGACTGGGATAGGTCTTGATTTTTCTACCCTGATGACAACCCCGGCTTCCCAGTCTGCAAGAGCCTCCCATCCTCCACCTCCCCCGGGACAGTTGACACCCAGTCTGGGGAACATTCCGGACATTCTGAAGCATCCGAGGGTGGGGAGACAAATGAGGCAGAGACTGATGAGTCATGGTCCGACGATGATGAGGTTCCTTAGGATAAGGGCAAGCAGGTCGTCGTCACCATAGCTGCGGAGGAAGAAGAGGAAGCTCATATGCGGTTGGCGATAGAGTGTTCACTGGCTGACAAAGCTACTCAGGCCAGATCATCAGACATTCCGCCATCAGCAGGCGAGGCCAGCAGCTCTCAGGCCCCACATGCAGTTTCCGGACACTTGGAGACTCCTCCACCACTAGCAGCAGTCATCCTTCCAGCTGAGTCTTCAGCAGCTCCACCACCTCATGTGGTTGTCACCTCTCAGGCTGAGACCTCAGCAGCCCCAGTTCCAGTAACAGTAGTTGATCCCACTAGCATTCAGCAGGTTTCCGACTCCCACAACGCTTAGTGCGCCTCAGGGAGCCCCTAAACTCTGTGTTACATTCTTATGCATTGGGGACAATGCATGTTTTCACGTTGGGGGTGGGATAGCCTTGTACAAACTGTCATTGATTTTTTTTTTGAAATCCTTGAACTATTGTACTTGTTTTTGTGTTATATGTGATCTTCAAAGTTGTCGGTAAACTTTTGTATATACTTGTGTTGTTTATCGTTAACTTGTGTGGTCCTCGTACATATGTTATCTGTGTATATTTAAAAAAAACAAACAAAAACAAGTAGATAGTTGTACATATGTTTATCAGTAGTAATTAACAATGAATTCCCCTTGGTTTTTCTTTGCCAGGTTCTTTTCCAAGGGTGTAATAGTAGAACCATGGCAGTAGGATGAAATGTATTGACCAGTTTGGTGTAGGTGTCTAGTCTCAAGCATGTGTGTCTGTAAATAACCTATACCCTTCCGTTATATTAAAATAAAAAATTTTATACGCTCAAATTACACTTTAAAATAGTGTAAAGCGGTCGATGTCAAATATAATAACCCAACAAGATTGGGGTCGAATCCCATAGGGAATAGGCGTGAAAAGTTTACTTGGGC
>ML376237.1:0-19193 GCA_005239525.1 Nicotiana knightiana | reverse complement strand
TATATATATATATATATATATATATATATTCAATATTATATACCCAATAACATAACACCCATTTAGGGTCCACAACCTTAGTATTTAAAGCTAGCTACTCATGCCTAAAGACAAAAAGATGAGAGTAATAAATGTCATAAAGCTTACAAAATACAAGAATCTTCACTTCTAAAGCTTCCAAAAGAGAGGAATATTCAATGTGTGTATTGTAGCTCAAAAACCAGACAAGAATGCACCACAAAACCCCAATAAATCTATTTATAGTGGGCTAAAACTCGGGGTAAAAAACGGACAAAAATACCCTTCCAGGTCAACTATGCGACTTCATTCCTGTCGCATAACAGGAATGCGGTTCGCATTCTTCACGAAGCTATCGCAGCTTTGAACCCTAGTTTCCAGGTGCTTCGTCACATTCATGTTGTGCGGTCCGCATTGTTGATATGCGACCGCACATTAGCATCGCATTTCTGAGCTCAGCTTTTGGCACCGGAGGTTTGCGGTCCATTATGTGGCTCGCATACAAGTTATGTGATCGCATAATGAACCGCATTTTTGTACTTGAATATTTCCAAACTATCTGTTGAACTATGCAGTCCACCTGCGCATTATGCGGCTCACATAGTAGATATGCGGTCCACCTTGTTGATTATGCGATCGCATATTGTCCTTTTCTTATCCTTTTTCAGCTTTTTGATCTCTTTTACATGTTCTTGAGTCCTCCAACCTCATACACTGCAAAACATTGAAATTACATAAGTATATAAGACAATTGCTTTTAAAACAAGCCAAAATCCAAGCAATTTGGTATTAAATGTGCCGAAATTCTCCGGCACATCACCCCTACCAATGGCACCGGGTAAAGCTAGATTTATCTTGTTTATGACTGACTACTTCTCGAAATGGGTAGAAGTGCAGGCCTTCGAGAAGATAAGATAAAAAGAAGTCATCGACTTCATATGGGACCACATCATATGCTGATTCGGGATCCCCTCCGAGAATACGTGTGATAATGGGAAGCAGTTCATCGGCAGTAAGGTGACGAAATTCCTCGAGGATCATAAAATCAAAAGGATTCTATCGACACCTTACCACCTAAGTGAAAATGGTCAAGTCGAGTCCACAAACAAAACTATCATTCAAAACTTAAAGAAGAAGTTAGAGAATGCGAAGGGGAAGTGGAGAGAAGTGTTGCCCTGAGTACTATCGGCATATCGAACAACTTCGAAGTTGAGCACAAGGGAGACCCCATTCTCTTTGGTATATGGGTCAGAGGCATTGATACCAGTCGAAGTAGGGGAACCGAGCATCAGATTTCTGCATGCCACCGAGGACTCAAACAACGAGGCCATGAATACCTCCCTCGAGCTACTAGATGAAATGCGCGAGGCTGCACTGCTTCGAATGGCCGCTCAAAAACAAAGAATTTAAAGGTACTAGAACAGATTAACAAACCTTCGATACTTCGGAGTCGGGGACTTTGTTCTAAGAAAAGTCACCCTCAGCACTTGAAACCCAAATAAAGGGAAGCTAGGCCCTAGTTGGGAAGGACCGTATTGTGTCCTCAGAGTAGTAGGAAAAAGATCCTACAGCTTAGCACTATGGAAGGCGAACAAATACCAAACAATTGGAATATATCACTTCTCAAACGATATTATTGCTATGGTTTAACCTTCTCCTTTTTTATCTATATTTCACACTAACTTTTGTTGATACCCAATTTTTCCTCAAAATATTTTTTAAATTTTGCATATATACCGGAAAAATCACTTTTTATATAACTGGCATTTTTTCCATAATCTTCCATATTTTTACTAATCTCTTTTCCAAATTATGCAGTATTTTACACTCTATAATTATGCAAAAATTGTATTATAAATAATTTTCAAAACATTTCCCAGCTCAATATACTATTTTTATCATATTAGAATTTAATTATTTCATAAATTAGCCAATTTGGCATTATTTAGCTATAATTACAGTAATTTTACAATTATAGCCTAATTATACGTTTTATACCATTTAAATCAATAATTAGTCATTTTATATTTTTAATATTAGTTAATTACCTTAATTTCAATTATTTAGCATTAATTCATTTTTTATTATTACTAGCTATTTTTATTAATTATTTAGCTATTTTAATGGGTATTTAACTAATGGCCATTTCTAATTTTCAATCATAGCCCAAATTAAACCCAAACCCACCTGATTAAATCCGGACCCTTACCTATTTAATTAGCCTAAATACCAGACCGTTGATCACTTTTGATCAACGGACCAGATTAATTCTTACCATAATTAGACCTAAGACTACCCCCCCCCCTCGTCTCTCATTTTCATTTAGACGCTCATCTCTCTACTCTATCTCTCTAGCCCCCTCTAGAGACTTACAGTCTCTCCACCTCCGATGAGGTTCGTTCGTCTTCTCCGGCTGCCTCTTCCCCGGAAGCCATGGAGTCCTCACCATCCTCAGGCCTCCCATGGCTCCTTTACGCCAGTGTTGCCGTCTCTAAGTTATTCAAGAGACCAAGGTTCACTCTCTCACACGTTTGTCCTGTCTCAGTCCTTCATGGCTCGATCTCCAATAAGATTTTCTTACTTTCCGGCTAGATCTGGTAGTTTCTATACTGACTCTCTCTCTCTCTCTCTGGGTTCTCTCTTTGAAACCCTAACTTCTAAACTTCTGATTCTTTTAGATCTGTAACAGATCTATACGTATTATGAGGTTTTCCTGTGTTTTCTTTAAAGATTCTCCTATTTCTCGAATGATTCTTCGTTTTTCCAAAACTAGGGTTTTAAAATTCTTTTCAAAAATAGTTTTCCTTCGGATCTCTTAGTATTATTTCATGATTCTATTGTGTTTAAGACTTATTTGAGCCGCTCCCTTCTTGTTTAATTCATTTTGATAAAAAGCCCCAAATTTCTTGGGTACAATCTGTGAGTCCAAGCTTTGTTTATAATAATGTTTTACATGTTCTATTGCGACTGCTTTACTCCCGTGAAACACTATGTGATTTTTGCTCTATACTTGAAGTTAGGCTTTCTGATTCTTTGTCGCTTTTACCTAAGCCATGATTGTCTACTGATTCCTTTAATTATTTTCCATGTTCTGATGCGAATCCCTAATTTCGTGATTAGGATTCCTAATTTTTTCTTAACATGTGTTATTCCGTTCAAATCAATATTGTTTTATCATTTTGAATCTTTGAATAAGTGTAATTAGCGCTTTGTTGATTTTTACACCATATCCTTTATTTATTTTGAGCATCTCTTAAATATGTGATATTTTCCTTTGAGTAATACTAGTTTCCTGTAATTTGAGGGTTTCCTGACTGGTTTTTTTAGGATTTGAATCATCTCTAGCCTTATTTCCATGAATAAACATGCTGTCAAATTGACTTTCCTTAATTAGGATATTCTGAATCTAGCTCTAATCACATGCTCTATACTTTTACTACTATTTATATGTTAAATTCAGCTTTTCAATGATTTCTTTCCTTATTTTTGTTACTGTTTATTACCATTTGGACATTGACTCCTTAATTGAAGGGAATACTTGCCTTGATTATATGTTGATTGATTTTGAGTCCCCATAATTACTGTTGAAATGTTAGTTTACCTTATTTGACTACCTGTTTTCAAACTATAAATACTTTGGTATTTCATTAGCAATACAGACGAACACACACATTGTTCAAACCCTCTCTTACTCAGATACATATTCTCTACTGCTCTTCTCTTGATCACCTGCTATTACTAGTCGACTGCAAGCCAAGACTAATTGTTCTATTTGCTTACTCTTCATTATGTACTTGCTATCCTCCAACTAGTATGTCTTCCATTTATGTTTAAGCTTCAAAACAATATGTTTCTTTGGGTATTTTAATTCATCCTATTCCTAATCTGCTTTTACTTATGGTTCTGTTGTTCTACTTGCAACTAGTTTCGTATGCTCTGCTGTTTAGTTCTTAATACCTTTCCCCTTTAGTCTCAGCATATGTACTACCCCTTTGCATATTTTTAATATTATTCTGCTTATGTCTTCTTTTGATTCCTAGTGTACTACAATTGCACTATGTATACTCCAAACCTTTTCCTGAACCTATGTGTAATTATGTGTATTGTATGATGTCCTCTCCCCAGTACTCCCTCAATCTGATTCTGTTTAGTTCTTGGCAGGAACTCTTGGTGACCTACTGTGTTTGTGACTGTTTGGGTTCTATACCAGTGTGTGATACTCTAGTACTTCTCTAATGATAACAGGTATCTTAATCTGTTTCTATGTGTCCTCAATCCCTGCTTCCTTGTTTATGTGGTTGTCTCTCTATGTGTTGTGTACTGACTGATATTGGCTAAATACTCCATCCCATGTTCCTTTTTTTTTTTAAAAAAAAAAAACTATTTCCTAGAGCATTCACTTACTGTTATGCAAACACATTTCAAATAAACCATCTTTTAGAGGTGTTCTTTTAACTCAACTCTTTTTTCAAATCATCTCTTGCACTTCACTTTATTCTTAGACCATAAGTTCTGCCCCCTCAGTGTAAGCACTGCTTTGGGACCCCTGAGCTCCCTCTGAACTCTGACACACTGAGGCTGGCACTTCCACACTGCACATGTTCAATTCTTGGTTACTAAGTCTGGGTGTGAGCATTGCCCGGGAGCCCTTGAGGTCCTTAGGGAACTTTGACACACCCGGATTATGAAAAGGCTGTGAAATACCATGTGGCAATGAGGTTTGGAGGACTTGGGACTATCCGCAGGCTCCCTATAGAATAGCTTCTTATTTTCTCTATTTCAATTATGTAATTCATGATCCATGGCCTGTAATAACTTGTTGTAACTGTGTAACGACCCGATCGGTCATTTTGCGTTATCGGACCCCGTTCCCCTAAATGAAACTTCCCATAGCGGCTTATTATGATTTATGACTTGCGGGGACTGGTGGTCCGGGATTCGGAGGTGTTTAGAATGCTATAGGAACATTTGGTTCTTTAAAGTTGGTCTTTAAGGTCAAGTTTGACTTCGGTCAATATTTTGGGTAAACGACCTCAGAATCAGGTTTCGTCAGTTCAGGTAGCTTCATATGATGATTTCGGACCTGGGCGTATGTTCAGAATGGGTTTCTGATGACCCGAGAGCGTTTCGGCGCCTAATATTGAAATAAGAAGTTCCTTAAGTTCCTATTGTGGTTGGGGCGTGTTTCTATGTTATCCAGGTCCGAATGGAATTATGAGATCGGAATAGTTCCGTTATGTCATTTATGACTTGCCTGCAAATTTTGGTGTCATTCTGAGTAGTATAGGTCGGTTGGGCGCGTTGTTAGCGAAGTCTAGAAAACATAAAGTTCCTAAGTTTGGTTCTTGGGGCTTTGAGGTGTAATTTTGAGTTTTAGCATTGTTTTGGGTGTTAAGAAGGCTCGAGCGAGTCCGTATTATTATTTGGGACTTGTTGGTATATTTGAACAAGGGCTCGGGTGGGCCCAAGTGCCTCCCGCACACCATACGAGGCCAAAAACCAGCTGAAACAGTTGTTGGTGCACCTGTTCTGGTGTGACCGCAGGTGCGGTTGCCCAATCGCAGGTGCGGAACCGCTCCTGCGGTCCCGACCTCGCAGGTACGAACCCCAGTGGGCAGGCTATTTCTCGCAGGTCCGGATAAAGTTCCGCAGGAGCAAAGCGGCAGATGCGATCTGCACTCCGCAGGTGCGGGCCCAGGCTTCCTCGTCCATTTCCGCAGGTGCGAGATCGCAGGTGCGGTCCTCGAGCCGCAGGTGCGGAAACACTGTTTAGACAGTGTGTTTTTATACACGGGATTTAAGTCATTTTCCTTATCTTCTTCTTCTTCCTTGGGGCGATTTCCACCATTTTAGAGGGGCAAACGACCTGGTTATTGAAGGTAAGTAAATTCTACTCTAATATTAGCTTCATGCATGGATTAAAGCTAAATTAACTACCTAAATTAGTGAAAAATCAAGAATTGGGTAGTAACCTAGGGCTTTCGATAATTTGAGAATTTACCCGTGAATTTGCTATGAAATCAAATGGAAATCATGTATTAATGATCCTTAGGCTATGGGTGAGTATTCCCTTCGAGAATTTTTGGAATTCGAGCATGTGGGCCCGGGGTTGGATTTTAGAATTTCTTCAAGAATGGTGAAATTGGCTAAGTAATAGGAGAATTCCCTGCTTTGGATATAAATTGATATATTTGTATAACATTTGGCTAGTTTCGAGTTCGGGGTTTCGGGCGCATTCTTGAACCGGGGAGTAGGTGCGACGGGAGGTGAGTCTCCTTTCTAACCTTATAAGAGGGAACTGTCCCCCTAGGTGATTTAAATGCTATATGTGATAATTGTGGGGGCTACGTACGTACAAAGTGACGGGAGTCCGTACGTAGCGAATATTACTATTATGTCCGGGTAGTTAGGCCCACGTCATGCCTTGTGTTTTACCTGATATGAACTATATGCTTAATGAATTAATGTTACATGTTTCTTGTTTCCCCGAAGTTATGGAATTTGAGAAAAACTTGTAAGAAATTGTTCACTGAAGAATATTTTCTTTTAAAAGGAATAATGTGTGTGCATGTGACCGCTTCGCAATTTACATTCCACGAGCGGAGTGTGATTTCCCCCACTCTTATGGGAACGGGCCGTACGCCACGGCGGATTGAGAGATGCACTTTTGGTACGGGCCGTTCAATCCTCGGCAGTGCATAGAGAGGATTGAGAGATGCACTTTTAGTACGGGCCGTTCGATCCTCGACAATGCATAAATGTGAGTACTTTGTAGAGAGGTGCACTTTGGGTACGGGCGGTTCGATCCTCGGCAGTGCACAAGGTGCACTTTTGGTACGGGCAGTTCGATCCTCAGCAGTGCACGTAGAGGACTATCTTATGACTCTGGCCGGTTGTCCTTACCCTGCATGCGTATGATTTAATTGTTACTAAATTCATGGATATTGATTTGACAGATATTTGGGGGAAAGTGAAGGAGTAATTGTTTATTCATTCTCAGTACTTTCTTGGATTTTAGTACCTTATATATACATTTGTTGCTTCACTGCCTTCACATGCCTACCGTTTATATCATATTCTGTTAAATTATACTATTGGAACTTAGTGAGTGTCATGTCGACCTCTCGTCACTACCTCTTCGAGGTTAGGCGGGATACGCACTGGGTACATATATATTTATGTACTCATGCTACGCTTCTGTACTTAATTGTACAGGTTTTGAGGCTGGTGCATCTGGTTATCCGACCGGAGCTTGACGTATATTCTAGACCTAACTCCACGGTGAGTTGCCTCACTTGGCGATTCTCATGAGTGCTATGGAGTTATCTTTTGTTTATTTCTGTCTACTTCTCTCAGACAGCAGTACAATTTGTATCATTTTTTGTATATTCTACTAGTTCTCCTGTTGACTTGTGACACTAGTTCCTGGCACACACATAGTAGACTCTATATTTTGGGACTGTATATAATGGTTTGTGATCCTTGTGGCTGTATTTACTTAAGTTGGCTAATGTATCCGCTTTTACTTAAATTATATAAGCTTAAAATTTTTGTAAATGTGGGGTTAGTATGTCAAATAAGGATAATCTCACTAGTAAACAACTGTTGGCTCGCCTGACTCCGGTGTTGGGCGCCATTACGACCTGTGCTGGATTTTGGGTCGTCACAACATGGTATCAGAGCACTAGGTTCACGTAAGTCTCACGAGTCACGGGCAAACCCAGTAGAGTCTTGCGGATTGGTATAGAGACGTCTGTGCTTATCTTCAGGAGGCTATAGGGTGTTAGGAAACCTCTCTTAGTTCTTATTCTATCGTGCAGTCGATGATTTACTAAATTCATTCTTCTATTCTCTGAGAGATGGTGAGGATACGTGCATCTGATGTTCCAGACCCGGGAAGGGCCGCTACCCCCGCTGTTAGAGGTCGCGGCAGAGGTCGGGGGAGGGCACTGGCCCGTGGTAGGGGACGACTGCGTCCTAGAGCTATTCTGGTCCAGCCACCAGAGGACCCTATTATAGGGGAGCAGGACGAGGTGCCTCCAGCAGATCCTGCACCAGTAGACTTTATGACGGCGCCAGGCTTCCAAGCAGTCATGGGATGTATGATGATATTTATGGACACTATGTCCCAGGCTGGTTTATTTCCAGCAGATTCTTCCACTTCTCAGGCGGGAAGGGGAGGCCAGACCCCTACTACCCAGGCTGCAGGGCAGACAGCAACATTACACCATACCCCGGGTACACTGCTCGTGGGTGGGGTCCAGCCTATTGCAGCAGCACCTGAGCTCAGACCAGCTGCGGACGGAGATCCGCAGAAGTTATTGGATAGATGGACTCGATTGCACCCTCCAGTCTTTGGGGGTGAGCGAGGCGAGGACGCCTAGGATTTTCTGGATAGGTTCAGGGACATACTTCACAACATGAGGATACTAGAGTCCCACAGAGTGGATTTCACTACCTTTCAGTTGGAGGGCAGAGCTCGTAGGTGGTGGCAGTCCTATATTCCTAGCAGGCAAGCAGATTCTCCTCCTGTCACTTGGGAGCAGTTCACACAGATGTTTTTGGATAGATATATCCCACCCTCTGAAAGGGAAGACATGCGGTATCAGTTTGAACGGCTAGAGCAGGGACAGATGTCAGTGACAGATTATGAGGCCATATTTTCAGAGTTGTCTCGCCATGCACTTATGATATTGCCTACCGATGCTGAGAAAGTGCGGAGATTTGTGGCTGGGATGCATCCAGGTATTAGGGCCACCATGACCCGAGAGGTGGAGATGGGTACTCCTTATCAACTCGTGGTAGAGATTTCTCGAAGGATTGAGGGGTATCGACCGAGGAGCAGGGAGCAGGGGCAGCAGGATAAGAGGGATAGATTCTCTGGAGATTTCATAGGTGCCCCAATTAGGGGCAGGGGTCAGTATAGCAGTGGTCAGCCCAACAGGCCTTTGTATTCAGCACCTCCCCGAGGTGTTCTAGCGAGGCCTCATTTCAGCGTCATGCCAGAGCGTTCCTACCGTCCTCCAGCCATTCAGAGTTCACACAGTGGTTATCCCAGTCATCCGAGATCCCCGGCCCTTACTTCAGTGTTATGCCTAAGGGCTCTCATCGCCCTCCTGCCATTCAGGGTTCTTCTTCGGGGCAGCAGACTATGGTACCTGGGAGTTGTTACGAGTGTGGAGAGCCAGGTCATATAAGGAGGCAGTGTCCCAGGTTTCGGGGCAAGGTCGTACAGCAGAGTTATCAGCCGATGGGTCCGGCACCAGCAGTCCGGCCACCTAGAGGTAGAGGACAGGTGGACAGGGGTCGTCCTAGAGGTGGAGGCCAGTCAGGGGGAGGTCAGGCAGCTCATGTTCACTCTGGTGGAGCTCAATCTTCCGGTACTCCAGCCAGATTCTATGCCATTCCGGCCAAATCAGATGCAGTGGCCTCAGACGCAGTGATCACAGGTATTATGACAGTATGTGGTAGAGAGGCATCGGTGTTATTTGATCCATGATCCACTTATTCCTATGTTTCGGTATTATTTTCTCATTTCCTGGATGTCCCTTGTGAGTCCTTGGGTTCACCTATTTATGTGTCCACTCCCGTGGGTGATTTTGTGGTTGTAGATCGGATTTGCCTGTCCTGTGTGATTTCTTTTTGTGGGTTCGAGACTCGAGCGGATATCTTATTGCTCGACATGGTCGATTTNAGCCGGGTTATTTCATTCTTGAAGGCTCGACATATGGTCGAGAAGGGTTGTCTGGCCTATTTTTCTTATGTGCGGGACACCACCGCCGAGTCTCCGACGATTGATTCAGTGCCAGTTGTTCGAGAGTTTGCTGAGGTATTTCCTTCGGATCTTCCGGGCATGCCTCCGGATTGTGATATTTATTTCTGCATTGATTTAGCTCCAGACACCCAGCCTATATCCATTCCTCCGTACCGTATGGCTCCGAAGAGTTGAAGGAGTTGAAGGAGCAGCTTGAGGATTTGTTAGCTAAGGGGTTCATCGGACCGAGTGTATCGCAGTGGGGTGCTCCAGTTCTATTTGTGAAGAAGAAGGATGGGTCTATGCGGATGTGTATTGATTACCGCCAGTTGAACAAGGTTACCATTAAGAACAAGTATCCTTTGTCGCGCATCGATGATTTTTTTACCAGCTGCAAGGTGCTCGTGTGTTTTCTAAGATTGATTTGTGATAAGGGTATCATCAGTTGAGGATTCGGGCTTCAGATGTTCCGAACACTGCTTTTCGTACGATATATGGCCATTATGAGTTCCTGGTGATGTCCTTTGGCTTGACTAATTCCCCAGCAGCATTTATGGACTTGATGAATAGGGTGTTCAGGTCATATATTGATTCCTTTGTCATTGTCTTCATTGATGACATTTTAATTTACTCACGTAGCCTGGGGGAGCACGAGCAACATTTGAGAGTTGTGCTCCAGACTTTGCGAGAACAGAAGCTATATGCTAAGTTCTCCAAGTGTGAGTTCTGGTTGGATTCCGTGGCATTTTTGGGGCATGTAGTATCCGCAGAGGGAATCAAGGTTGATCCTCAGAAGATCGAGGCAGTTCAGAGTTGGCCGCGTCCTACTTCAACTACAGAGATCAGGAGCTTTTTGGGCCTAGCAGGCTATTATCGCCGATTTGTGGAGGGGTTCTCTTCTATTGCAGCTCCACTGACTAGATTGACTCAGAAGAATGCCCCATTCAGATGGTCCGACGAGTGTGAGGCGAGCTTTCAGAAGCTCAAGACAGCATTAACCTCAGCACCAGTTCTAGTATTGCCTTCCGGTTCTGGGATGTACACAGTGTATTGCGACGCTTCACGTGTTGGTTTGGGATGTTTGTTGATGCAGGAAGGGAGAGTTATTGCTTATGCTTCACGCTAGCTGAAGGTTCATGAGAATAATTACCATGTGCACGATTTGGAGTTGGTGGTGATTGGTCATGCTCTTAAGATTTGGAGGCACTAGTTGTATGGAGTGTCCTGTGAGGTTTATACAGACCACCATAGCTTGCAGCACTTGTTCAAGCAGAAGGATCTTAATTTAAGGCAGCGTAGATGGCTTGAGGTTTTTAAGGATTATGAAATCACCATTCTTTATCACCCGGGCAAGGTAAATGTGGTAGCAGATGCTTTGAGCAGGAAGGCGGAGAGTATGGGTAGCGTGGCTTATATTGCAGCAGAGGAGAGACCTATAGCCTTGGACATCCAGTCCTTGGCTAANGATTGTTCATGCTCTTAAGATTTGGAGGCACTACTTGTATGGAGTGTCCTGTGAGGTTTATACAGACCACCATAGCTTGCAGCACTTGTTCAAGCAGAAGGATCTTAATTTAAGGCAGCGTAGATGGCTTGAGGTTTTTAAGGATTATGAAATCACCATTCTTTATCACCCGGGCAAGGTAAATGTGGTAGCAGATGCTTTGAGCAGGAAGGCGGAGAGTATGGGTAGCGTGGCTTATATTGCAGCAGAGGAGAGACCTATAGCCTTGGACATCCAGTCCTTGGCTAATCGCCTGTTGATATTAGACCTTTCAGAGCCTCGTCGAGTTTTAGCACATGTGGTTGCTCAGTCTTTGTTATTGGGGGAGATTAAGGCCCGGCAGTTCTATGATCCGTGCTTAGCAGAGCTTCGGGAGACAGTGGTTCAGGGTAGGGCCAAGAAGGCTACTATTGGCGAGGATTGTGTTCTGAGACTTCAGGCCGCTTATGTGTTCCTAATGTTGATGGCCTGAGGGAGAGGATTCTAGAGGAGGCACACAGTTCTCGGTATTCTGTTCATCCTGGTGCTACGAAGATGTATCGTGACTTGAAGCAGCATTACTGGTGGAGGTGGATGAAGAAGGACATTGTGGAGTATGTGACTAGGTGTCTGAATTGCCAGCAGGTGAAGTGTGAGCACCAGAGGCCAGGAGGCCTACTTCAACAGATGCCCATTCCTGAGTGGAAATGGGAGCGCATCACTATGGACTTCATGGTTGGGTTGCCTCGGACCTTGCAGAAGGTTGACGCGGTTTGGGTCATTGTGGATAGATTGACCAAATCGGCGCATTTCATTCCAGTAGCTACTACTTATACTTCTGAGAGGTTGGCCCAGATCTACATTCGGGAGATAGTCCGGTTGCATGGTGTGCCGGTGTCCATTATATCAGATCGAGGTCCTCAGTTCACCTCGCACTTCTGGAGAGCATTGCATAGTGAGATGGGTACCCAGATAGACCTCAGCACAACATTTCACCCTCAGACTGATGGTCAGTCGGAGCGTACAGTTCAGATATTGGTGGACATGCTCAGGGCATGTGTGATTGACTTCGGAGGTCAGTGGGACTAGTTCTTGCCTTTGTCCGAGTTTGCTTACAATAATAGTTATCAGTCCAGCATTGAGATGGCACCATTTGAGGCTTTGTATGGTCGGCGATGTCGTTCTCCTATCGGGTGGTTTGAGCCTGGCGAGGCTAAGTTATATGGCACCGACCTGGTGAGGGATGCTTTGGAGAAAGTGAAGTTGATTCAGGAGAGGCTCCGCACAGCACAGTCCAGACAGAAGAGTTACGCGGATCAGAGGGCGCGTGATGTATCATTTATGGAGGGAGATAGGGTCCTGTTGAAAGTCTCGCCTATGAAGGGTATTATGAGGTTTGGGAAGAAGGGCAAGCTGAGCCCGAGGTTTATAGGTCCCTTCGAGGTGTTGAGGCGAGTTGGGGAGGTTGCTTATGAGCTGGCCTTGCCTCCCAGTTTATCAGGAGTTCATCCAGTTTTTCATGTATCCATGCTCCGGAGGTACCACGCTGACTTCTCTCACGTGTTTGATTTCAGCAGTATTCAGTTGGATGAGAGGTTGGGCTATGAGGAGGAGCCAGTTGCTATTATTGATAGACATGACTGCCAGTTGAGGACCAAGAGAGTTTCTGCCGTAAAGGTCCAGTAGAAGGGCCAACCAGTTGAGGAGGCAACCTGGGAGTCCGAGGAGGACATACGGAGCAGATATCCACAATTATTCAGCACTTTAGGTATGATTCTAGACCCGTTCGAGGACGAACGTTTGTTTAAGAGGTGGAGAATGTAATGACCCGACCGGTCATTTTGCGTTATCGGACCCCGTTCCCTTAAATGAAACTTCCCATAGCGGCTTATTATGATTTATGACTTGCGGGGATTGGTGGTCCGAGATTCGGAGGTGTTTAGAGTGCTATAGGAACATTTGGTTCTTTAAGGTTGGCCTTTAAGGCCAAGTTTGACTTCGGTCAACATTTTGGGTAAATGACCTCGGAATCGGGTTTCGTCGGTTCAGGTAGCTTCGTATGATGATTTTGGACCTGGGCGTATGTTCGGAATGGGTATCTGATGACCCGGTAGTGTTTCGGTGCCCAATATTGAAATAAGAAGTTCCTTAAGTTCCTATTGTGGTTTGGGGCGTGTTTTTGTGTTATCGAGGTCCGAACGGAATTCCAAGACTAGGAATAGTTCTGTTATGTCATTTATGACTTGCCTGCAAATTTTGGTGTCATTCTAAGTAGTATAGGTCGGTTCAGCGCGTTGTTAGCGAAGTCTAGAAAACTTAAAGTTCCTAAGTTTGGTTCTTGGGGTTTTGAGGTGTGTTTGAGTTTTAGCGTTGTTTTGGTTGTTCCGAAGGCTCGAGCTAGTTCGTATTATGATTTGGGACTTGTTGGTATATATGGACGGGGGCTCGGGTGGGCCCAGGTGCCTCCCAGACACCACATGAGGCCAAAAACCAGCTGAAATAGCTGTTGGTGCACCTGTTCTGGTGTGACTGCAGGTGCAGTTGCCCAGTCGCAGGTGCGGAACCGCTCCTGCGGTCCCGGCCTCGCAGGTTCGACCCCCGGTGGGCAGGCCGTTTCTCGCAGGTGCGGACAAAGTTCCACAGGAGCAAAGCGGCAGATGCGATCTGCACTCCGCAGGCGCAGGCCCAGGCTTCCTCGTCCATTTCCGCAGGTGCAAGACCGCAGGTGCGATCCTCGAGCCGCAGGTGCGGAAACACTGTTCAGACAGTGTGTTTTTATACACGGGATTTAAGTCATTTTCCTTATCTTCTTCTTCTTCCTTGGGGCGATTTCCACCATTTTAGAGAGGCAAACGACCTGGTTATTGAAGGTAAGTAAATTCTACTCTAATATTAGCTTCATGCATGGATTAAAAGCTAAATTAACTACCTAAATTAGTGAAAAATCAAGAATTGGGTAGTAACCTAGGGCTTTCGATAATTTGAGAATTTACCCGTGAATTTGCTATGAAATCAAGTGGAAATCATGTATTAATGATCCTTAGTCTATGGGTGAGTATTCCCTTCGAGAATTTTTGGAATCCGAGCATGTGGGCCCGGGATTGGATTTTAGAATTTCTTCAAGAATGGTGAAATTGGCTAAGTAATAGGAGAATTCCCTATTTTGGATATAAATTGATATATTTATATAACATCTGGCTAGTTTCGAGTCCGTGGGTGTCGAGTTCGGAGTTTCGGGCGCATTCTTGAACCGGGGAGTAGGTGCGACGCGAGGTGAGTCTCCTTTCTAACCTTGTAAGGGGGAACTGTCCCCCTAGGTGATTTAAATGCTATATGTGATAATTGTGGGGGCTACGTATGTACAAAGTGACGGGAGTCCGTACATAGCGAATATTACTATTATGTCCGGGTAGTTAGGCCCACGTCATACCTTGTGTTTTACCTGATATGAACTATATGCTTAATGAATTAACGTTACATGTTGCTTATTTCCCCGAAGTTATGGAATTTGAGAAAAACTTGTACGAAATTGTTCAATGAAGAATATTTTCTTTTAAAAGGAATAATGTGTGTGCATGTGACCGCTTCGCAATTTACATTCCGCGAGCAGAGTGTGATTTCCCCCACTCTTATGGGAACGGGCCGTACGCCACAGCGGATTGAGAAATGCACTTTTGGTACAGGCCGTTCGATCCTCGGTGGTGCATAGAGAGGATTGAGAGATGCACTTTTGGTACGGGCTGTTCGATCCTCGGCAGTGCACGGACATGACTATCTTATGACTCCGGCCGGTTGTCCTTACCCTGCATGCGTATGATTTAATTGTTACTAAATTCATGGATATTGATTTGACAGATATTTGGGGGAAAGTCAAGTGGTAATTTTTTATTCATTCTCAGTACTTTCTTGGATTTCAGTACATTATATATACATTTGTTTCTTCACTGCCTTCACTGCCTTCACATGCCTACCGTTTATATCATATTCTGTTAAATTATACTGTTGGACCTTAGAGAGTGTCATGTCGACCTCTCGTCACTACCTCTTCGAGGTTAGGCAGGATACTCACTGGGTACGTATATATTTATGTACTCATGCTACGCTTCTGTACTTAATTGTGCATATTCTGAGGCTGGTACATCTGGTTATCCGACCGGAGCTTAACGTATATATTCTGGACCTGACTCCACGGTAAGCTGCCTCTCTTGGCGATTCTCAACAGTGCTATGGAGTTATCTTTTGTTTATTTCTATCTACTTCTCTCAGACAGCAGTACAATTTGTATCATCTTTTTTATATTCTACTATTTCGCCTGTTGACTTGTGACACTAGTTCCTTGCACACACATAGTAGACTCTATATTTTGGGACTGTATATAATGGTCCATGATCCTTGTGGCTGTATTTACTTAAGCTGGCTAATGTATCCGCTTTTACTTAAATGATCTAAGCTTAAAATTTTGGTAATTGTGGGGTTTGTATGTCAAATAAGGATAATCTCACTAGTAAACAACTGTTGGCTCGCCTGACTCTGATGTTGGGCGCCATCACGACCTGTGCTGGATTTTGGATCGTGAAAAAATGACTCTTGGTGATGGATAGTAAAAATGGGAAAGGGATAACTATTCATGCTATAGATATAACGGGTAGAAACCATGCTATTAGGCTTAAATTTCCTATGCATGCAATAGAAATCATGCTTAGGACTAATGTGTGCAAAGCATATCGTGCATTAAAAATCATGCTTTTTAGGATTTCATAAACCTATTTCATAAACCTGTTTTTGAGCACTTTATTTCAATATTGTTATGTCACTTAGAAACATCCTGTTTAGTAATAACAATGAAAATGCTGCCATGTGATTATGTTCATGCATTCTAAAAAAATATAATCCAAATTCTGCCTTAAACGAGTGTTAACAAATCTGCAATACTTTGCCATGTTATACGTAGAGACCATGTTCTAGGCAAACAACTAATAAACAGGTCACTCTCATACTTGCTGCATATTTTGAAAGCATGTTCGACTACTGTAACTGCATACATTTAGAAAATCCTGCCTAGGAATTTCGCATACAAACAATTTTGTTTCTCTATATGTTCATATTAGACATCATGTTTTTAGGATCTCATTCAACACCTAGTTTAACTATTGATGCATGAGAAATGCCTAACCAAACAGCCCCCCCCCCCCCATGTTTTTTCATAACTGGTATTAATTTCGCATTTTTCTAAGTACAGCATGTTTAGGCAGCACAACGCAAACAGTTTCTTTAATAATCTGGGTAACTACTAAGCCTTATTCCTACGCCTAGGAAAGCCTCAGGTGGTTCATTAAACTAAAAATCTGCCTTTCCTGTATATGTTGCTCAATGCTTAACAGGTTCTTTTAATCAGTAGGCAAAACTGATTAGGGCTTCCTGAGTAATAAAATAAACTTGCATGTCTGTTTATCTTCTGAAGTCACTTAGACACCATGTCTTAGGATTCTGAACTTAACTACTGCCCTTAACTGTGTTTGAGTCGTGCTGTTTAATTGCTTTATTTGCGGAGGTAAATTTGAGCCTTTACTTGCCTCTTATGTGTTCCCTTTTATTGCAGTCCTATATGCTTTTGTCTGTCGCCCTAGAACTTTACCTTTTAAACCTGAGGGTTTTCTTAGTACCTCCCTCTTAGGATAGTAGTCCTAACCTCCTTCGGGGCTAATAGGAAGGGGCGGGTAACAGCACGCAATAGAGTTCGTGACCAACACGCACTTTAATTACCTTCATAGGGGTGGGAAAGGGTAGAATATGGATATGATGACCAGTGCGCTAATACCACGTGTAGCCCCTCTTTGAGGAGTGATTATCGGGTATTGTACTGATGTGATCCATATTATTATAAACCTAGGATACCCTTTATATGCTTAGATTGTAATCTTTTCAAAATCTAACCTTCTTTACTATTATTTTTCAAACATCTGCATGCTTAAGACTTAAATCCCCTCTTATTTGAGCCTTATTCGTTTGTTTACCCCTTAGGATAATTTCAAGCCCTTACCCTATCTCTGGTTAGCAACGTAGTTGTAAATGAACCCCATTTGGTGTCCTAACGCACCTTTAAAAATCGTTAGGTGGCGACTCTCAAAAATACAAACCCCTTTCCCAAAAGGAAAGAGTTGTCCCAACCGAATGTCATAAACCCAATCTCCGCGAGGAAAGAAGGGGGCTCGACAACATGGCGAATCTGCTGGGGATTTATCTAGGCTTTTACCATTTCAAACGGCTTTGTGAACTTGTGTTTACTTTGTTAATACTTGCAACCTTTCCCTTTCCCCTTTTTTGTGAGATTTTACTTGTCTATTTCTTTAAGCATTTATTTGTTCTTCAAAAGTAACTGACATGCTCTTTATGTTTCCTTCATTTGTAACCGCTTTTAAATTATAAATTGCTGTATTTACTGCTTTCATAACGTGCAAATACATGAATGCTTATTTATTGCATAATCATGCTCAACATTCATACTCCATTCGTGCCAAACAAAATAATATAGCAACGCTTGATGAGTGGTTGCGCTCTTCCTATGTTATTACCCCCTAAATTCGGAAGGCTTATTTGCGGTAAAACTAATCGATCAGCGGTGCAGTCGACGGTTCTGTGCCTTTCCCCCTTGAGTTGTCCGCTCGAGGGTACCAGTCTAAAACCCCATAGAAACCTTACTCTGATATGTTGTTTCATGCATCATGGTCAAACCTAGCCAGGCTAAAGTGTGGTCCGCACGATAGCTTTTAAGATTGCCTTATCCAAAAGTCCACTGGGTTTTCCTAAACCCAAACGGACATCATCACGTTCTATGCATTTATTTGGAGAACTAAATGTTCTATGCTAATTGTTGATGTTAAATAGTCGAGTCTGGTGGGGGTAAGGGCCTAACCTTGTTTGCCTTGCAGAAAAATTTAGGCACGAAGTCCCCAGATTCGGCATGGTCTCCAATATCCCTCCAAGATTGCTAAGTTGGTGGGAAGATTTACATTCTAGTGACAAAACTCTCATTAGGAAATACTTGGGCAATCTACCATCTCTCCTAGAAATCCAGCCCAACAACATGATAATAGATGTTGCTACCCTGTTCTGGGATTGTGGAAGGTCCGTGTTCCGCTTTGGGGATATTGAAATGACACCTTTGCTGGAGGAAATAGGAGGGTTGACTGGCCTAGTATGGGAAACCCTGGGGTTGCTAATGCCTGAAACCGCACAGGCAAAGGTTTCATCAAAATGATGGGTCTGAAGAAGAATGCAGAACTGGTATGCTTAAAGAAGTCATACATCCCTTTTGACTACTTGTACGATAGGTACGGTCACAGCAAATCATACCGTACCTACCACGACGAGTTTTCTGTCACATCCTTGGGACACATCCATCGTTGGGTATTCGTCTTCATGTTTTGCTTCTTGGTTTTATCGTGTTTCCCATAAAAAAAAAAGAGAATCCACACTAGATTGGCCATGGTAACCAAGACACTAATGGAAGGAACTGATGGGAAAGACTTCAGTACTGTGCCCATGATCATTGCAGACATATATCGATCCTTGGAAAAGTGTCAACGAGGGGCGAGACATTTCGAAGGCTACAATCTACTACTTCAGCTTTGGCTCATGGAACATGTCCAAAAGGGCGAGTACCGACAAGAAGTTCATCGAAGAGTCTGGGATGACCACATCATTTTCCACCACCCAAAGCGAATGAATTACATCCCCGACATGTTTGCTCAGCCTGAGAATGCCAAAGGATGGGTCGAGCTCTTTGGTAATCTGATTGAAGAACAGGTACAGTGGATGTTCGAGTGGTTTCCAACAGAGGAGTTCATTGCCCGTTCCAGAGATGCACCATTCCTTATACTAATTGGTCTAAGAGGAACATACCCTTACGTCCCTCTTCGAGTTATGAGGCAAGCGGGT
>ML376233.1:0-29963 GCA_005239525.1 Nicotiana knightiana | reverse complement strand
CAAAAATAGAAATTTAGCAGCAAATTTAGGAAGTTCCAAAAAAAGGGGAACCATATAACTATTGGAACTTCCTAAATTTGCTGCTAAATTTCTATTTTTGGAATCATAAACCTTAAGCTTGGAGTCCTCTCTTCTTTACATTGTATGATAAGTCCACAGTATAATCACTTCTTTTAGATGGGAAATCTCAACATACTCTGTTGCCAACAGTTTGGTAGAGAGACCTTAGTTGTGTGTTCCATTTATCTATGGCAGTATACTTCTTCATCCCTTTTGATCTGCGTGCGCGAATACGTCATGTAAAACAAGTTAAAAGTGAACTTAGGTCGCAATAAGCAAATTAATAATGGCAAATCAAGGTTATTAATTGACCTGTCGCCACGCTCTAGCAGTCGGTTCACTTGATCAATGTGGCCATCAATCCGGTTATCCAAGATTAGGGAGACCAACAAGTCCTCAACGTCTTTTTCTGGCACATTCAGCTCCTGAAGGTCAATTAATATGAGAAAACCAACTAGGAAGTGCAGTGCATCGAGTGGATTAGTAACTGAATGATGCAATAAACTACGAGAGTAGCTCAGTTCACTGTAGGGAGTATGCATGTATCTTCTAAATATGAACATGTAATTAGTAGTGTTTTATGCCATCACTAACACAGATAGCTGATAAAACTTAATCCCTCATGCACTTCCCCCTCGCATAAGGCAATGAATAAGACAGAATACGACAGATAAGAGACAAAGCTCACTATGGAAAAGCTGAGAAAGGGAAAAAGGAAGAAGCTGTAAGATGCCCTAGCAAGAAAGAAAGACTCTGATAACTTATCACCTTGGATATGAAGGGAATCCGGATTCTTGTGTAAGGCTTGATGAGCTTCAGTAGAACCTGGGTTCTGACATTCCTCAAAAGATCTTCAATGTAATTCCGAATGAAAGGGTCATCCATTATTGTCCGTCTGTTACTCTGTTAAAATGTCGAGAAAAGCACATTCAAAATGATAACAAGAAACCAACAACAGATTGTTGGGCCAACAGGCAATTTTGAAATTTAAAGGAAGGTACCTTAAGAATTTTCTCAAACTCCAAGATCTCATTTCGTTGATATGCGGCGATAAGGTTTGTCATTGCCAATATCTCGGGGTCATTTTTGTAACTGAAAAGTATAAACACGGTCATGCACGGACACAATGCAGCTCTAGTCCAGTCACAAGAATTACAAAATGCTGATGTTGAATTTCGCAAACAAAAACTCCTTTCAGTATACTCACGGTTTAGCTTCTTGGCCATCAAAAGGGTTAACTTCAGACTCCATCAGCATATTTGCTAGAACCAAGTACCTAAGTGAAAGGAACCAAACGTAGAATGGCATTAGGCAAAGCAGAGGTTTGTAATGATTTTGACAGAAATGGAAATAGCATACTGTAATATCTGGTGGAAGGTGAATGTTCAAAACAATCACCTAGTACCGCATTACAGCAGTTGACATCGAACAACTTTAACCAACATTTACATGCAAGTAACAAAACTCTTAAGTTTCTAACACATGCAAAAGAGAAGACCACATCTGAAGCTATATCAAGAAATGGATTCAGAGTGTAAGAGCTAGAAACAGCAGAGATAGTCTTAACCTTATTCTTTTTTCTTTATATATATCATGGTATATCGAGTCTAATCTAACCACCAAATATCTGCTGTTAGATACTAAAAGCACGTCATCATATTGATTATTTCATACCACAAGAAGTGAGAGTACAGGGGCTGAACATGGCAATGGGAACTCTTGAGGAGCCTCCCAATTACCCCAAAAAAAAAAAACGCTCCAAAACAGCATAACCTCAAAGTCAAAACTTATCGAAAAGATCTAACTGAAAAAAACAACTTATTTCTGTTTCACTTCAGATTAAACAGCACCTCCTCTCCACAAACAACTTAGCAGTAAACTGTTTGGCAACTTCAACACTTGGACTGACTTACATGAAAACGCATACTCTGGCACCTTATTCTTCATCGCCTCCAATTTATGAAGCCAATAATTCACCCCTTACCAAGAGAAGCAGAAGATTTATTTCACGCCCCATCACCTATGCGAGTGACCAAGCAATGTCTAATATATCAGATTATCAATGCAATCCTCCCTCCATAATAGTAGACATTCCTAAACTTCTTCATAGCCTTATTCAGTGTTTATTCAACCACGAAGGCACACTGGAGAAATAACAGGAAATTGGTGCTTGAGGGAGCAGTAGCCAATTTTCTTTTCTCCAAGTAGTAGACAGATGCATCCTGTCATAAACTAAGTGTTGTGTGCATTTGCAGGTTTGCATTGAATTCATTAACGAACTTCCTTAAATTCTAGTTTTAAAGTACCATCTAATGTCTGTCTTTAAATCTATGATTTTGAGAATGATTTGAGGAATCACTAAATAATTAAGATCCTCAATTTCATGTCCTAATTAAGGCCTAGTATTACATCAGAATTAAATATGCAAAACAATTGCAATAGTTCATTTTGGTACAGAGATGTTCATATTCCCACATGTATTGCAAGTTGACAACACACTGTTTAGATATACATATCATCTGAGCAAACTGCAGTATATTTCACCCAACCAACATCACGAGGTACACTGCCTCTCTTGCAGGATAAGAAGCTACAAGCTTGAGGAGCAAAAAGATGGAAGACGCTATTTTGGTTGGCTTGAGATAAGAAAGGTAGGGGGAAAAGTAAAAGACAAGTGATGAAAACTATTTCCTACATTTGGTTAGGAAACAAAAAAGGAGTAAACATCGAGATGCAATCCTCCCAAATTGAAGCAAAGGAGGAAGCAAATTCTCCTTGTTTTGGAAAATAAAAAATAATGGAAGAGAAAAGATCCATAAAGGAGACAGCACTACTTGAGACTAATGCTTAGTCTTGTTGGCACGCTTACGTCAGTCCAATATCTGCTAGGAGTCTATATAATTTTGTTGGGGAATTTGTATGTCAGTAGAAAACATAGAGAACTTCTAAGGTTAGACATTAGAGAACCAAATTTATTTATGTTCAAAAGAGACGAGTCTAATTGGAGTGAAATGGATAGTGAGGATTCATATAGCCACCCCCAACTAGCTTGGATTGAAGCTTTACAGCTGTTTGTTTTTCCATGTTAAGCCAAGCCACTAGAGGTCAATGTTAAAACATCACATAGTGAAGTAAGATCAGTTACTTCACTTTGTTGCACCAAACATAGTTTAAGTTTATCAAACATAGGATAAAACATTCAGTTTAAAAGGCCATAAACTCCATGTCTAGCACATTACAAAAGTAATGGTTAGTGATTACGTAACAAACTAAAGTTTCCGAAAGCTTGAACACATAATTAATGGTCAGTGAAAAACTTCTTTTTGTTTTTTGACAAGTACTTACGGAAAAACTTTCGACTATTGCTTCAATAAAAGTACAATAATATTTGTTAACTCATAATTATTTCAAAACAAACTGCTTTGATCATGCTTTTTCAACACATGATCTCCTATGTTCTTTAATGCAACAACCACGAGCTACAGCTTGTAGCAATCTATAATACAGATGTCCAGGAACTAGCAGCCAAAGACTACATTAACAATCTCAATTTCATTACAGTTTCACATTCCTCTTGTGTTCTTAGCAAGACGAAAGTAGAAATGCCAAAGGAAGCAAATAATGCACACAGAATCTACGCAGATGAAGCACAAACAGGAAGTACAGCACACATACTTTAGACACTGGATGCGCCTATGATTCCCAGCTTCATCATAGTTCTTGAAAGCTTCAAAAAAGTCTGTAGCTGCCTCTGCCCACTTTCTCTCTGCCATATGCATTTTACCTCCACATTCGCGAATGATTCCCATTATTCTTGGATGAGGGATAGCTGACTTGACTGAAAGTGCTTTGTTGTACAGTTCCTGCGATTAGGCTCATATTTGCATGACTTAGGGATCGAGAACAGTAGCTTATCAGTTCAAGCTATGTTGCTAGGATCCTCCAATAAAAAAACAAGGGGTGCGTGTCAGGTCCTCCAAAAGTTATGCATTTTCGGAGGATCCGACACGGGTGCGTTGGCATTTGGAAGCTCTGAGCAACATAGACTTCAAAAGATATAACTTAAGGAAAAAATGGGATGTCAAGCAAGTTTAAAGTAAGGGTGCATCCTCTATAATGTAATACGAGTGGATAGATGTTTTCAAGATATTAATGCCAGAATAATTATCAGAAAGTTAATGAAATTCTGGTCATATACAGATATATACTCCATATGGATATAAACACATCAGGGTCTTTTTTGGCCCCACTTCAAATATTAGAAAGATAAAAAATGAATTCTTTTCCATAGGGGGGTCTTTTTGGCCCCGTTCCAATAAAATAGAGCGGTCAAAAAGTTTGCCTTTTTCACTATTTATGTCTACAACTTTGACCGCCCAATTTATTGGAATGAGGCCAAAGAAGACCCTTGTATGGGAAAGCATTCTTAAACTATTATGGTTCATTATTTTCAACGTGAAAATACTACCTCACTCATATTTGATCAAATCTGAGTACTAGATAACGCCTAAATAGTGAGATTTAGGGTGGAAATAGATCTGATCAAATCCTTTTATAGCAACTTTGACCGGACATTCCCTACCGAAAGAGGAGAAGTAATTTATGACTACTACAATTATGGAGGCACTTTGATACCATGTTATAAATCTTTTCAGGAAGAGATGAAGAGAATCAATCGTCTTCTTTTTCTAACTTAATACTTCGTCTGGTCCTTATTTGATCTTTTAGCATTTTTTATTTGGTCCACATTCATTGATTCTTTTCAAATCAAGAAGGTATTAATTTTTTTTCCAAAGTTACCCATACTAATAAATGACTAAACAAACATCTAAAAAGTTTTTATAATTTCCTATGAATAAATTTAAATAATAAAGGTTAATATAGTCAATACATTCTTAATTAATGTTGCAAAACAACTTTCTTAATAGGTGTGCAAAAGGCTAAACAATCAAATAAAAGGAACCGAAGGGAGCCTAACTTGATTGATAACTTACTTTATGCAAATGAGCTACAAGAGAGACCTATTTCTAGGTGTGAAAATCTAGAAATATGTGCAAATATCGTAAAGGATTGTAACATTGTACTTGTTGCACTGTTTGACTATATTAATTATGATAGTAGAGCATTTGTTGCACTACTTGATTATATTTATTATTATAACCAACCTTGATTTAAGGTTAAAGCTATACTCCCCCTGTCCCTTTTATTTATTTTTAAGCATTTTGCACACCTATTAAGAAAGCTACTTTGGAACACTAATTAAGAATGTTATTGACTAAATTAACCTTTATCTCTTCTCAAATTTACTCATAGAAAATTGTAAAGATTTTTTAGAAAATGGTTTACATCATTTATTAGCAAGTGTAATTCTAAAAAAAATTAACACCTTGTTGATTTTTGAAAAAATCAATTACTTTGGACCAAATAAAAAGGACCTAAAGGGAGTAAGATAATATAGTTTGATGGTGCAAGTAATGCATTACCAGAAAAATCCAAGTGGTTGTAATAAATGTAGTCAAATTGTGCAAGAAATTTCAGTCGTTCTCTAGCTGAGGGTCTTATTTGAAACAGTCTCTCTGCCCTTACAGAGGTAGGGGTAAGGCTACGTACATCTTACCCTCCCCAGACCCAACTACTGGATTTGTTGTTGTAAATTGTGCAAGAAGTGCACAACTATCATGATTAATACACTCAAACAGTACAATAGATGAATCATGCTCAATCTTTTATAGTGTTGACACAATCTCTGTACTTTTATAATATTTTAATAAATGATACCTGTATATGTTTCTTGTAACTCATTGGTATCAACTTAGCGTAAAATAGGTTCATGTCACCTCTTTCTGGACTTTTCCCGCGACTGTTCTAACCTTTTCAAGTCATTTTTCTAGTCGTTCAAAGGGCACGTGCCACTATTCATGTCAAGACTCAGTCAGCTAACACGTCCATGTTATCGTCTAGAGACATATTTCTAATCAATGAGTAGATATCACCAGGGCTCCATTAAGTCACATGCTACTATCCACTTATCCATCCATCATGGCCACATATAATTAACTTTTTCAACATCACAAACTTGATTTTGCAGGTTTTGATTTGCAAACTTAAGTTGTTTCACTACACGAGTTTGAAGAATATGTTTGAAAACAAGATAATGCAGCTGTGCATTTATCATTGCTATGTTTCCAGTTAACGCTTAATTACCGCCAAGTATGGCACAAAATTGTCCATCTATTGCCACGTTACTAAACAGTGATCTTTTCAGCACACTCAACTTGATTTTCCAGTTTATTTGAAAACCAAATTTGTTTCACCACCTTAAGTTTGAGGAAACGTGTTAAGAAGAAAGTAACTAATTCAGCTAGGAAGTGCAATGAACTTACTGCTGACAAACTTTTACGCTCAGCAATAATAAATCTAGTAAAATTGTGTAATAAGTGCATTGATCTCATAAATCTAATCAAGCAGTTCAATAGATAACTTCCACTCAATCCTTCAGTAATTAACGCATATTTATAAATTTTCTATCCTACGTTCACATCTACAAAATAGATAGCTCTTGTAACTCGATTGCATGAAGTAAATTGTCAATCAAGTTAGCACCAAGTAAGAGAAAAGACAACAAGTTCTCTTTCTTCCCCTCAAGATTTCTCACACTTATCAACGGAGACGAAAACACTAGGTGCTTCCCATCTGTCCAAGCCTTGGCGAACAGAATTACCTAACCTGTTATTAGAGGGAGGCACATATCCCGTGGAATTAATCGAGGTGCGCGCAAGCTGCCCCGGACACCACGATCATTCGGAAAAAAAAAAATTCACACTTACCGAAAGAATCCTTCTAAAACGTACACTAGCCTAGAAATGGGTTGATGGAAATGACATGATTTGTGGACAATTAGACGACTTCATCGTTCAAGTTAAGGATCTCATCTATATAGACTGCTCTACCAAAATAATGTTAGAAACAAAGCAAACATCTCTGAATGACAAGCAAATAAGCGCAATGTTTATCTTTTCTGGGGTACTTTTGTTTCGAAAAGAGGGAGCTTCTAGAAGTAACATTCTTTACAAAAAACCAAGAGAACTTAGACATAGAGAAGTATCTGAATTGGCATTTGAAGTGAAAGAGACCGATTGTAGAATTTTGACCAAAATGAAGGAAATGACGCCTAATTCTGCTCAAAAGCTAGTATATTATCCAATAAATGGGAAGAAAAGGGTATTAAAATACCTTCAATTTTTTGTTATTTTTCGTCTCTGTGTACATTTGAATCTCAATTGCATATACCTCCAACAATTGTGTCCCTTTCTTCTGATCATCAGTGCCATCTTCTTTCTTACAAGATTTGTGGAGCTCTTTCAGAATCTAACAAAGTTGTCAAGTTACGTTCATGAACATCATAGGAAAATAATAGCTACAGATACTAATCTGAGCAAACAAGATACCTTGCTCATTCTTCCATATTCCCCCATGTCAAACCAAATCTTGCAAAGCTTTAGATTCGTCTTGAACCATAACCTCTGTGAAAGAAGGCGTGGGTCGTGAGACCTTAACGAAAGGACATAAGAACTTCAAGAGAAACCTGTGAGCTGACTCCTATATTCCAAAAGAAGAGTACACTCTGACCTCATTCTTAGCCTCTTCAAGGGCTTTCAGTGTTGTCTGGTAGAACTCCTGCAGAAGGCTGAAGTTCTGACTAGCTGATCCAGAAACAAAATCCATAATACTATTTATACACTTCTCACTATAGTTCCGTGTCACTGCTGATTTTATGTAGGTCAGCATTTCTCGATAAGCATCCATCATTTCCTTGTACTTCCCTAGCTTATAGTAAAGCTTAACAGTTTGCTTTAAAGCTTTAAATCCCCTGGAAATAATGATAGTTGGTAAAAATACAAAAGCAAATTGTAACTCTGAAATTCTGAAAAGCTTTAGGAAACCCAATAGTTGAAACTTGAAAGCATGCGGCATGAGACCTGGATAAGAGTCTTACACAACTTGGATGTGTAAACAATAACCAGCCTTTTAGCATTACAAACTTGAGCCATAACTAGAAATTTTGGATAAGGGATATTAAGCAAATTTGTAATTCCAATTCAGAGAAGTGAACATCAAAAACAATCCGCAGTTAAAAAATAAACTAAAAAGACTCCATCTTCGTTAGTGATTTGAAATTTGTTGCGTCATATACACACAGAAATGAGAAAAAGAGTCGATAGAAGAAAGACAGGCTTGTGTGATAGGCACATGTCACGAGTTCGAATATTAGTTGGTGAACCAAGATTGGCATTTAAGTGAAGAAAGGTAGAAGGCAAGCCCATTATCCTACGAGCTTTGAAACTAAAATAGTGCAATTCTCGGTCATTAAAAAAGATAAAGAAGAAGAAATAGAGGTCTGCTATTTGAATCTGACCTCCTTTTCTAAAAGACCAAGGTAAGTGATTTTGACTTTCAGGTCATATTAACAGTTGCATGCTGAATAATCAATGAGTTTTTATCAATGTGCCGCTGCGTTAGATAATTTGGAAAAACTAACTCAGATTTTAGCATCTCCATAATGCACATACTTCTATTGGCCAGGTTTGCCTCCACTTTACTTCACCAGTTTGCAGGTTAATAACAGAAAAGCCACTTTTATTAGAATGCAGGTTCATGATGCCATTTCCTATATATGTAATGGCACATAGGCATCACCACACACCATAATATAACTGATCTCGCAAATATATGGTACGCTTGTTAATAATTTTATCTATCCACCACCCAAGACAGCACGCTGAAAAGGTTACCAGCAATAACTGCAAAATTTACATATTCAACTCCTTACCACTCTGCCTTCTCAGGTTCCATACGTACTACTTCAGCAAAACCCTCAAGTGCTCCTTCAGGATCAGTTTCAACCAAACCTATGCATGACATCATTGCAAAATATTACTTCAGTGCAGTGTTTAATATAGTGAACAAGTGGATCAATACAAATAGAAAGTATATCTCTAGGCCGCAACAACAACAACCCAGTGTAATCCCACAAGTGCGGTCTGGGGAGGGTAAAATATACGCAAACCTTACCCCTACCCTATCTTCAAGAAGGCAGAGAGGTTGTTTCCGGTAGACCCTCGGCTCGGTAAGGAAAAAGGAAGGGCTATATCTCTAGGCAGCACTACCAAACATTACAAGAGGATGCATACAGTAATACAAAGGCAACACTATTACCTGGTATTTAGCATCACAAAAGGTACCTTACAACTGAATAATACCAAAAGGTAGCATTTATCAAATTACCATTACATAAAGTTTGGTTTTGCAGTTACTCAATCTTATATTGGCTGACTTATCTAAATAAGCAGTGCGATTGTTAGCCAATTGTTAAGAATCAAATAATACATCCAACATGCACGTCTTTCACACTAGCAACCATAGCAAGGGCCTAGTGCACTAACCTCTACAAACATAGTTCAACAGGGAAATGGAAATTTCATATTCTGGCCCAGAAAATTGAGCCCTTTAAAAGTTTTTTATGCGCTCTCCAGCTATTCAAGAACACATGTTCCATGACCAACAGAAACACGCTATCTCCAATACAATGTTGTAAGTAATGGTTGAATCAAAGTAATATGTATTACAGTCAACATATTTATGAAACCAAAACATTCTTCTTAATGAGAACTTTTTCCAATACAAGGTAACCAAACAATGAAAAATTTCAAGNTCTCTAGGAGAAATTTTGTAACGAACCAACCGGTCGTTTTGAGCTCTAGCGCGTCGTTCAGCGGTTTGAAGTCATGAGCAGCTCCATTTCAGGTATTATGACTTGTAGGTGTGGTCGGAATTGCATCTCGGAAAGTTTATACTTGATTTGGAAAGAAAATTCTCATTTCAGAAGCCTTAAGTTGGAGAAATTGACTAAGATTGGAACTTTGAGTAAACGACCTCCGAATCAGGATTTGAAGATTCCTGCAGGTTCGTATGATGATTTTGGACTTGGGCGTATGTCCGGATCGGGTTTTGGATAACCCTGGAACGTTTCAGCGTATATTATGGAAGATAGCATTTTAGAAGAATTTCATAAATTTGGGCTGTAAGGCATTTCAGTGTTATTGATGTCCGTTTAGGATTCCGAGCCTAGGAATAGCTCTGTATGGTGATTCTAGAATTGGGAGCGCGACAGGAAGTAAATTTGGATGTCCGTAGGTCATTTTGAAGTCATTTGGCTAAAGATAGAAATTTGAAGGTTTTTGAGAAATCCGATCGGAAGTGGAAATTTTGATATCGGGGTCGGAATGCGATTCCGGAAGTTGGAGCAGATCCGTAATGTCAAACATGACTTGCGTGCAAAATTTGAGGTCAATCGGACGTGATTTGATAGGTTTCGGCATCGAATGTGGAGGTTTGAAATTTCAAAGTTCATAAAGTTTGAGTTTGAGTGTGATTCATGATTTCGGCGTTGTTTGATGTGATTTGAGGCCTCGAGCAAGTCCGTGGGGTGATATGGGACTGAGTCGTGGGATTGTACGGGGGCCTCGGGTGTGTTTCAGGGTGAATTCGGACCATTTTTCTCTGTTTTGTTGTTGCTGTCTTCTCGTGTATCTGGTGTGCTATGCGATCGCATCCCCTTGTGTGCGATCGCAATGAAGGAAATTTGAGGGCTGGATTCTTCGTCTACACGATCGCATAAGGATGAGTGCGATCGCGGAGAAGAGATTCAAGGGAGCTGGAGTTTTGCCTATGCGATCGCAGGGTTGGAGTTGCGATCGCACAGTGTGCGTTTGGAGGCTGTGAGGCGTTTGGCCTGTGCGAACGGGGGAGCTTGCATGCGAACGCACGGGAGGAATTAGGGAGGCAGTATAGAAGGCCTATGCGATCGCGGAGCATGTTGTGCGATCGCATAGGAGGGTCGCCTGGGCAGTGTTATGTTTTAAACGGGAAATTTCATTTCTTCTCCAAATTTCTTTTGGTTTGGACGATTTTGAGGAGCTTCAAGAGTGGGTTTTCGTCAAGCATCACTAGGTAAGTAATTCCTTCATGTTTTTAAGATTAATACAAGTTATATGCATGGATTAAACATGAAAGATTGTGGAAAAATTGGGAAACTTTAAAGAAAACCTAGAAAATTGTATTTCGGATTTCTACCACGAATTTGAGCATCCTATTTAGAGTAAATTGTATATTTGAACTAGTAAGGCTATGGGTAGAGTATATCTTCGAGAAATTTCGAAATCCGAGCATGTGGGCCCGAGGGCATTTGGGTCAATTCACTGAGCGGAGTTGGGAAATTATATAATTTGAATTGTTGCAAATATTAGAGTATAGTTTCATTGGTTTGTCGTTATTTGGATAGTTTTGGGGAGTTGTGCGTCCATTGGGGCCGTCGGAAGGGCTTGGAAGCCGGTTATGAAATTTCGGAGCGAGGTGAGTCTCCTTTCTAACTTTGTGAGGGGGAATTGTCCCCCTAGGTGAACTAAATGAATACATGTTATTGATTGCGGGGACTACGTACGCATGAGGTGACGGGAGTACGTGCGTAGCTACTATTATGCCATGTCCGGGTAGTCTAGGACCCACTAGCATGCTTTACTTGTTGTACTGGTGACCTTGTCAATAAATTATCATGTGATGCTTTCAATTAGTATCTAAATCTCCGAGAAGGATAGAGTTTACTTTTCTTAATCACTTAGTAGGAGAATTGATTCTACCTTGGATAATTGTGTTTCGGATAAACCTATCAAGTTTGGAACCCTGTCGAAATCGGCAAGTAAATCTCCGGAAAAGTTTTAAATATTATACTCATGTTTATTAAAAGGAGAATTTTATCACTTCATTGAACAGCTAATTTCATAACTTTAGGTGCCTGAGTCGCATGTATGATTCGCGAGCAGGATGACCTTGTATTTATGTATATTCATATGAGCACCTGAGTCGCAGGTATGATTCGCGAGCAAGTTAGCCTTATTATTATTATGTTGACCGCGTCGCATGATTGATTCGCGAGCGGGGAAAATAGATACATCTATGGTTCGGGCCGTTCGACCCTCAGCAGTGCACAGTTTATGTTTGTCGGTTTGGGCCGTCGAACCTCGGCATTGCTTGCGCATGATATTTACTGCGTATTTGCTGTGATTTATACATGTTTATCGGCCTAAGGAAGTTTTAATGGCCAGTTATGAGGAAGGGGAATTTATGTGTAAAATGTGAAATAAGTCTGATGTTTCTTATCACGGATTATGATTTAAAATTGTCAACTGAAATGACGAAGATTTAAAGTGTTAAATGTGGAAGGAGTTGATATTATTTATTCCTGATTTTTAATAAATTATCTATGACATTCATGCTTAGTGTCTCCCTTGAATATACTACATTGACCTCTAGCAAGTGTCTAATTCGACCTCTCGTCACTACCTCTCTGAGGTTAGGCGGGCGACTCACTGAGTACACGTTGTTTTCGTACTCATGCTACACTCATTGCACAGGTACTTTCATAGCGACGTGGCTGGTCTGGAGACTTAGGCGAGCTGCATCATCTGGAGGCGATCCGCAGCTGACAGAGTCTTCCTCATATTGTGTTTATTTCCATTTTAAATTCCTTGTCTAATTTGTATTTCGGACAAGCTTTGTAAAATTTGTGAAATTCTTAGAATTTGCTCATGTACTTGTGACACCGGGTTATGGGATGTGTTTGGAATTTATTTGCTAGAATGGAATATTTAAACCATCGTATTTACTTAACGAATTTTTATTCAGTTATTATGTAATAAAGCGAAAGGTAATGATTTCAAAATTGTTAAAACAAGAAATTTTAGCAACTAATTAATGGTTGGCTTGCCTGGCGGTGGTGTCCGGTGCTATCACGACCTTAATAGATTTCGGGTCGTGACAACTTTAACCTTTCAAAGATTAATACGATTAAAAAATATACAGAACTTCTAATACTTGCTTTTAGAGTTTAAACGGAGTAAACAGGGGCAATAAGGATTCATATACCCAACCCCAACTTGTTTAGAACTGAGGAGTAGTTGTTGTTGTAAACATAACCCCGAGCATAACCCAGAATGCAGAATAATACAGCAAAAAATTACGGAGAATAACCAAATTTGTCACCGTACCTACAGCATTGAACATTCAAATAAAATCTGCAGAAAGATTCTCAATTTTGTTTGGTTATTAATTACATTTATCACCGGGGAAAAAAGATATGTACTGTACAATGCCAAAAAAAACCCTAGCTTTAAACTGGAAAAAAAAAGCTCAAAATTAAAGTTAAAAACCTTTGGAATTGTAGTATTGATTCTCGATATCAACATCTTGCTCTTCCTGCTCCTCGTCCGAGTACTCGAATCCATAATCCTCCATATCCGCATCTGCGACATACATATATATTCACAAAAATCGGATCAAATGTATATATGATACAGAAAATTAATAGGAAAATATTGAATTTGATGAGATTTTGAGTATTACCAGAAGCCATCGCTGATTTCAATTGACAGAAGACGATTGAAACAAAGGAAAATTGAGAGTTTGAACTGTGAAGTAAGCGAATTGTGCGTCAGTGTTTTTGAGTTCCAAAAGTCAGTACTGAAGGGTTTGTTCGATTCAGGCCCGAGTTCTAACTTGTAAGGTCGGATTATGAGAATCCCATTACATCAAATTCAAATCAATGTGACTTGAGTTACGCCTCATTTGTTTGAACCGAGTTGTGAATATTAATAATTGAGATATCACATAGCGTTTATTTTTAATATTTGAATCTTAATTACGTATATTTTAATCATTAATTGTGTTTATTATTTTTACTTCACAACCACTTAATGAATTTGAATAGATCTATATGATTAAAATCTATGATAAAGACTTAATTTTATTAAGATACTATCACATATTCATTATTAACTGTCCTCACTGCTTACCATTATCAATTACTATCATACTCAACCACCACCACCATCACCACGCCACAATCATCCTCAATAATAGCCGCCACCATCATCGATCATCACCACTCACCATCCCCGCCACTCCGACCACCATCATTCTCACCCACAATCAATACGCATCCACCTCAACTACCACAGCTAACCACCCCATCACCATCAACAACCACAGCTGGCGTCGCCCATCGTTATAACCTACCACCACCCATCCACCACCTTCCTAAATCACAATTACGACCACCACCTGCCATTATTAACTATCACCACCCGCCACCACCATCCTCAATCATAATCACCACCACTACCAATCACTACTAGCTACTAGCATGAACCGCCATTATCAACCAAAACTACCAAAAACAACCGCCTGTAATCGGTGTTCACCTGCTAGTCATCACCACCAATAACTATCATATTTTTAAAAACTATATATTTTATTGATAGACTATAAGATTAGTTAGTAATTCATTTGAATTTTATGTTTATTAATTTTCAAATAAATATAAATATTATACATTCAGATGTTAAAAATCAAACAGTCTTAATTATTTAGTATTCAGATCTTAATACACATCTTAATATATTCAGATATGCATTCAGATTCAGATATCTTAATCTTAATACACATCTTGATATTCAGATATATATTCAGATTCAAACGTCTTAAACTTAAAAAAATAAATGAGGACTTAGTCTTTTAATTTATTGTGTTTTAAATTAATAATTTTTATATTTTTTAATGAATTTTTGTAAAATTACTAGAACCCATAATACATACATACATACATATATATATATACATATATATATATATTGTAGACAATAAATTGCGTCGAGAAAATAAAATCAAGACCGAAAAATATCGGAACAATTGTAGTATTTTATTTCAAATAATATGAGTGTTACAATCTCTATGAATCCTCTGATTCTTCTTTCCAACAGTAAATAAATTCAAGGGCCTTTGAGCTTGATCTTGAATCTATATTTGTTGTCACGAACGATGATCTTGTTCTTGAGCTTGAGCTCGATCGCTTGAACTTGACCTTGCTTCGTTCTTCGTTCTTGAACTTGTACTTGATTTCTTGAACTTGAACTTGATTGCGTGAAGCTGAAACTTGTAGAGAAATTTGGGTGTTTGATCCACGAGCTCTCTCTTGCTTCTTGTTATAACTTCAGGTCTCTTTTCTGAGTTATGAAGACACATATTTATAGTTGTGGAAGGGAAGAGTTATGATAAGAACAAACTCTTTCCGACCAATCAAATCGAAGTGTGACAAGGCCGCATTTGATTGGCCAGAATATGTCACTTGCACACGTGACGTGATTTCATTAGCCTTTTAATGTGACTTGGCATGCCTTGTCATTTTGACACGTAGCATGATCCTATTAGATTTTCCGTTTGACTTGGCGCGCCACGTCATTTGACACGTGGCACCAACCTGGGCCTCTAGGAAGATGGCATCTTGGGCTCAACGAAGTGGACTTATCACTTGTAGCCCAATTAAATAGGCTAGTCCAATGGATTAAGACTTATTTATTTAACCCACATATATTGGACTTATATATATAATTTTATTATATTAGCCCATAATATTTATTTGGACCAATAAAATTCAAATTATTTTATAAATTTAATTTAATAAAATTCATATGCCTACAAATGCCCCCTACTTTAAGACTTGTCAAAATATCAACTTATCAATTTTAAAAGACAAGACTCGAAGTATTAATGAAGGTGATTCATATCTTCCCTCTTAACAGAGCTTTCATGTATTAATTCGTGCGTACCTCTTTCAATTTGTAGCTTAAAATGGCTAAATTCTATCTTATTCAGGAAAAAAAGTAATAACTTTATTTGCTATTATTTGAAGACAAAAATGATCAATTGACAATTTTAGGATTAATACAATATACCAAATAGTCAATAAGAAATAATATTAATCACAATATACCTAATCTCAATATAACTTATCTTCGAAATCAAAGGACCCCTTAGTGTTTGAGAATTTCTTTTGACATAAATAAACAAAATCTATACATTTTTTGGCGATTAATGAAATAAGGGAGTATTTAATTTTTAATAAAGGAGTATTATTATCAGTATGTATAAATAAATTGGTTATACACTCTTTTGATTTCTTTGTCCTTAGCGGTTAGAAGGAATCGAACTTTTTGCTAAGCTTTTGGAGATCAAGAAAGTAGATACTTTTTCTAGATTTGCTTCAGCTCTTTTGGATTTTAGTCGACGGTCCGCTTATGGAATTCAAAAGACTTGCGCGTGATTTGCATTCAAAGTTCGGTGAAAACTAATCACTTCCTTCATTTACATGCAGTAATAGAACCAATTGACCAAGATTAAGATATTTCCCTTACTTTATTATGAATACAAGACCCATTTGGATTTGTGCGTGCATGTGAAACTTTAGCCAAACTCTCGATACCAACTTCAATTAGGAGACTAACTTGTACAATCCTTGTTGGAGTTTGATCACAAACGCCATCCCACATCGGGATTTAATTTTCAATAGCAACTTGAGAATTCTATATAAATCTCATGCACTCATCTCTGTTCAGTATCAATTCACATATTTGCAATCTATTTGAGTCTAGTTTTGTGGACTCGGAAGCATTCACGCGAAGGTAATTTCTTCTTCTTTTCTTGTGCTTTTTTTTTCTTTTGTCATTTTTTTTGTTGGTCAAACAAGAAGGATGTGTTCTTGTTTAATGAGATGATCCATGCATGAAGAAGACAATCTTAGGGTGTGAGGGGATGGGTACTCATCCCTGCGTGAATATCAGAGAGATTATTCTCATGGCCCGACTATCGGAGAGATTACTCTCAATATGGCTCGACTACCGGAGGGATTACTCTCAATGTGGCCCGAGTACCGGAGAGATTACTCTCAATGTGGCTCGAATACCAGAGAGATTACTCTCAAAATGGCCTGAATACCGGAGAGGTTACTCTCAATGTGGCCCGACTACTAGAGAGATTACTCTCAAAATGGCCCGAATATCGGAGAGACTACTCTCAATGTGGCTCGACTACTGGAGAGATTACTCTCAAAATAGCCTGCATACCGGAGAGATTACTCTCAATGTGGTCCGACTACCGGAGAGATTACTCTCAAAATGGCCCGAATACCGGAGAGATTACTCTCAATGTGGCCAGACTATCGGAGAGATTACTCTTAAAATGACTCGACTATCGAAGAGGTTACTCTCAAAATGACCTGAATATTGAAGAGATTACTCTCAATGTGGTCTGACTATTGGAGGCCATTTCATTCGTTCAGACCTTTGTGCCCATTCTAATATTCTTGATTTGGATTTTGATGACCTTTTTTTTTTGCAGCCCAAAGAGATGGCAAATTTCAGAGACTATATTTCATCTTTCTCCAAGCTTAGATATCTTCTAATCGAGACTGAAGATGGCATAGAACAAACCAAGCTTTTGGTTCACACCCCACAAGCTGGCCGGTATGCAGCCTCATGGCCTTCTTTGAGGAACACCCTTTATGTAGAAAACTGGACCTTGGAGCACATGTCAACTTCTAATCCATTGTCCAAGATGTGGTCTCGCCAAGCGCCAATCCATCGCCACGTAAACATTTCTAGCACCTTTCTAAACTTAAGACGTCGCATAATTCAACGCGAAGTACGTTGGGAAAGAACAACAACAATCGAGGGCGAGTATTGTCTTATTCCAGGATATTGGGAATGGGCTGAAGATGTACTTGGTGGAAGTCAACAAACCCTGAGTACATCAAAGATTTATGATGCTGTTTACACCTCACTTTTCACTTATGATCGAAACTCGAACATTTTGCAAGCATTTTGTGAGGCTTGGTGCCCCAAGACGAACACGCTTCTTACATCAACTGGGGAACTATCTATCTCTCTTTGGGACTTACATATCCTTGGAGGTCTGCCCATTGTGGGTTCTCCGTATGAAGAGTGGTACCTGAGACAAGAGAACTTATCGGTTTGGACAAAAAACAGATGAGATTTATCCCTCGATCTTGCAAGTATTTATTTGCCGCCTTCCATTACCTTAAGGAAGGTACGGATGCTAACCAAAAGGTCTCCTTCAACAGGTGGACAAATTTTTGGTATAAAAAAACTTTAATGTATAAACCTGCCCACCGCGAAAGGAAAAGAAATCCCCGCGCCTAAAGTCGACACATAATCCTAATGGAGTCATTCCCGAGACAACGAGGTGGTCGAGTGATCAAGAAGTTATATTCTCCAAGCTTATGGTGAGGGCTGACAAGAAAGATGAAACTTATGTAGCATCATTCTTATCAATTTGTTCATGTGCCTTTGTGTTTCCCAAGGCAGAAAATTTCATTCGTCCCGAGACTTTTAAGATGGCAAGCACGATGGCAGGCGGGCGAAAGATTAGCCTTGTGGTCCCAGTTTTGGCGAGTATTTATCATGGTTTGAATAAGATTTTTTGTTCTACCCAACTTGATCAGGTAAAAAGTTTGTTTTTCCATTAATTATGTTTACGGCTAGCTTGCACACTACTTCAAAACCCATTATCCACTTGCTAAGGGTCCGTATGTCCCTTTGATGATGGCATACTCAAGAGAGGGAGCTGCGAGGCACTTTGACGAGAAGGATGCGAGAAAACATATCCACACTGGGGAGGATATAGTTTGGACACCAACAATGTTAACCAATTCTCATCCTTATTATAATGTGGATAACGATGCCCCTCAAGAGTTGGAGTCAAATTACTTCATGAGCTTACATTTTAATTACCTCCCTTTGAGGTATGCTAACTCATTCATCATCGAGCCATATAGCCCGCATCGGTTTGGTCGTCAATTCGGATTTTACCAGAACATCCCCGTTTTTTTGGAAAATGATATCCGTAACGCCTCTCTAGATGAAGGACTCAGATTTTGGAGGATTTGCACATTGTATCGGTCTATGTCACGTGCGGTTTTTCCCCCAACAGGGGATCCTGTGGAGAAGCCTTTCTCCAACAATTATATGTCTTGGTGGGAGAAAGCGCATAGGAAGTTTCTTGAGAATAATTTACAAGTTTTGGTAGACAATGTTGGGCTAAAATCTACTACTCCTTTAGGAGGTGAAGATCAAGGTGTTGGAAAGACGCTCCCACAAGTTAAAGAGCCACGTACTCCAATCCCAAAAGTAGCTACACAACATAAGAAAAGGAAGCTTAAATCCTCAAAGGCGTCTTTGAAAGAGGTGGCGTGCACTTCAACGGATTTAGAGAAGCACCCTCCAGTTCTTCTATTTAGCACGCAAGTTCCTCAAGATACAAGCCAGAGTACCAATGAAGATCAAAACTGGAAAAGGAAACGTCCTAACCCAGTAGAGATCGCAGAGGTTCCAAGTGTTGATAGTCCCTCGGGAACGTCTACAGCTTGTAACAAGGAGGTAAAAATACAATCACCTTGCCCCTTCTTTTTATTTTTTTTTAACCGAACGAATGGCTCTACTAAAGAAATATTCACTTTCTTTGCCTTTTCCTTATGCAGTTAAATGCCATTGGGCCCAGTGGTATCCCCACATGATAAGTCGTAAGTGAGTAACAAATCTATTGGAGGGCCTACATCTATAGTGAATTCATCTTCAAAGGCGTCATCTCTTCCTTATGACAGAGCCCTAAACCAACCAACTCTAAACGAGATAACTCGCGTCCCACCGATGACAAATATAGCAGTATCTATTTTTGAAGGAAATAGCATTGTCTTTAATCGCAAAAAGGAATTCGTCTTGGGACTTTTGGAGGATATTTGCAACAAACTCTCCAAAACTCATACAAAACTGCTCTCATCTTATAGGGAGCAAATCGCTGAGATTTTCGAGGATATGAAGAAGACGAATATTTTGGATCTTTCTCCATTAGAGAGTTTACTGGATTCTCTTTTTGAGCTTGCCGCGTCATATGACCAAGAGCGATCCAATATGGCTGATAAGACAAGTGAAGATGAGAAGCTAGAGCTGATTTCTAAAGCTAAAGAGCGCCTCGAGTCATTCAAACTTGAAGCAAGTGAGAAAGTCTAGAAATTTTCCTCTAGTGAAAAGAAACTGAAGAGAGTCATGAAGAAGTGGCAGACATTACAACAAGAGAGGGAGAACCTCGAAGGTGTTATAGAAGCGACTCAAAAGGAGGTTGAAGAGATTCAGTCAAAAGTTTTAGCTGCCGAGACGGAGGTCTCTTCATATGACAACATAAGTTTGCTGACTGATGAAGATTCGACCAATTTGGAGGAGAAGAAGAAGAATCTGGAGACTAGATGTCAAGAATTGATCAACTACAAGTTTTTTAGATTAGGCTATTAGCATTATCTCCCCTTTTATCTTTATGTTAGATTGACCTAGTGGTTATTTATTTCATCTTAAATAAGATTGCTTCTCTTTTGCTTTACATTGCCCGATATTTACCCTAGTCGCATAATTTTCAGCTTTTCGTACTCGTAACGAAAGATTCATATCTCGTCGTAGGAGAGTCCAAATAACGAACCGTTTGATTTATCAAAAATTAGACTTCCATATCTAAAACATATCTGAAACTTAGAATCAAACACCTTCAGAATCGACCCAGATAATATTTTGAAACCAACTTTAGATTTCACCACGTTAAAAATTTCAGATTTTTGCAGTCTCATAAAAAAAATCATATCTTGGTGTAGAAAAGTGAAAATCACGAACCGTTTAATTTTTTGAAACCTTAACTTGCACATATTGACATATCCAAAATTCAAGATCTAATTCCTTAAGGATAGAATCATATAATGGTTCGAAATTAATATTAAATTTGACGCGGCGACGATTTCAGATTTGCGCAACTTTACCAAAACTTTTGTATGTTGATGTAGGAATACCGAAATCATGAACCGTTTGATCTATTGGAAACTTAACTTTCAAATATATAAAATATCCAAAATGCAAAATTTAATACCTTAAGGATAGTTTCAGATAATATTTTGAAGTTAATACTAAATTCTGCTATGGTGACGGTTTCAGATTTGCACGACTTCACCAAAACTTTTGTATCTTGCTGTAGGAACGTCGAAATCACAAACCGTTTGATCTATTGGAAACTTAACTTCCAAATATATAACATATCCAAAATTCAAGATTTAATTCCTTAATAATAGTTTCATATAATATTTTAAAATCAATATTAAATCCTGCCACGGTGACAGTTTCAGATTTGCACGACTTCACCAAAACTTTTGTATCTTGGTGTGGAAGCCTTGAGATTGTAAGACCTTTTTAATTGTCAAAAACTGATATTCAACAGATTCATTCTCACCAAATATCTTGGGTTCAAATCTCACTAATTTGAAATGTCATGAAGGCAGACCAAAATAACTTGAAGGTTTGGAAAATGTGAAGGCATAACGGATCCCCGAACTTCAATGCAAATGCTTGAAAACCTCCTAAAAGATATTAATCATTTAATTGAAGACACTAATTTACCATAGCGGCTTTTCCCCTTTAAATCAAATGGGATCCAAAGTTTAGTAGAAGAATGGTATCCCAACTCGATTTTCAAATACTGATTGAATGAATTATATTTCATCATACTTCATTAGGACAACGATTGGGGGATTATGTATCTTTTTAACTTATGCGATTGAACTCAGAATTAAACTCTAAGCTACCTACGTACCTCGGTGAAGAGGATCAAGTCATACCGTAGTTCAAAATGGGTAGAATTTTTTTTTATGTCCTAACTTTTGCCTAGGCTGCTTCTTTCGAGGTTTTAAACCTAGAGTACTTTTAATTTTTTTATGTCCTAACTTTTTTCTAGGTCGCCTCTCTCGAGGTTTTCAACCTAGCGAACTTTTTATTTTTTTTTGTGGGCCATACACAGTTTAGACTCATACGGGCCAGGAGTGTAGGAACATGCAGTTTAGGCTCATGTGTCAAGGAGCGTTGCAACTTCAAGGATAATACTTATTCAAAAACTTGTCATTTTGATAGGGCCGATTCTCAAACCATCTGCATCAACCAGCTTGTAAGCCCCACTTGAATAAGCTTCCTGCAGGACATATGGCCCATCCCATTTTGAAGTGAACTTCCCTACAAGTTTATGAGAAGTAATAATGGGTCTTCTTATGGAAAGGACTTGATCTCCTACTTGAAAGGACCTCGGGCGAACTATTTTATTGAAGGCGCGAGACAATCGAGCTTGATAGCATTCAAGATTCTGTTGGGCTTCCAACCTCTTCTCATCAAGAGCCTCCAACTTTGCTAATCGAAGTCGAGCATTTTATTCATCAGTGATCCCTTCCTGAATAGCCAGTCGTAATGAAGGTATTTGACGCTCAAGTGGCAAGACGGCTTTGGCTCCATAAACGAGTGAATATGGAGTCGCTTGTGTTGGCGTGTGGTGAGTCGTCCTATATGCCCATAGAGTTTCTTCCATACGGTCATTCCAATCTCGTTTGAATTTGGAGACGACTTTCTTCAGCAAGTTGCATAGAGTTTTGTTGAATTCCTTAGTTAGACCATTGACTGAAGTATTGTACATCGAAGAGTTACGTTTCTTGAAGCCAAAGAGATCACAAATTTTGTTCATCAACCTATTATCGAATGGCTTTCCATTATCCATTATTATGTAACGAGGAATTCCAAAGCGGTAGATTATGTTTACTCGGATGAAAATTGCAACATTTTCCTTCTTTACCTCCTTAAGAGCAACAAATTTAGCCCATTTTGAGAAGCAGTCAGTTGCAGCCAAGATGTATAGGTGCCCACCAGAGGACTTAGGCAGTGGTCCAACAACATCCAATCCCCAAGCGTCAAACGACCAGGATGCTACAGTCGGGTGCAACACTTCAGGAGGTTGATGAATAAAATTCGCATGGAATTGACAAGCCTTGCATCTTCGAACGTAGTTCAAGCAATCTTTTACCATCATTGGCCAATAATATCCCATCCTTTTTATATGGAAGTAGAGCTTTGGTCCAGACTGGTGTGACCCACATACCCCAGAATGTGCCTCTTGCAAAGCTTGGAGTGCTTCTTCTTCCCCTAAGCATTGCAAGAGTACTCCCTCAAACGACCTTTGGTATAGAGTATCCTTGTAGTAAAGGAAACGAGGTGCACGACGACAGATTTCAGTCCTTCTCCTCATATTTTCAGGAAGTATCCCATAACATAAGTAGTCGATAATGGGTTGTCGCCATTTCTCTCTCTCGACTTCAGAAACAACGATAAGATGTTTGAGTTCATTTTCTTCACCTTTAGCCTCACTTGGGGGTGGTACTACCCATTTTTGGCAGACAGTAACTTGCGCTTGATCAGGCAGGGTTAACGATGAAGCTAAGGCAGCTAAAGCATGAGCCTTCTTATTTTCTTTCCTTGGCACATGCTGAATAGTTATATTACCGAGCCACTCCATTAACTTTTTTGCGTAATAATGATCTGGGCGTAGTTCAAGCTTCTTAACCTTGTAACCACCTAGAATCTGATTGACCACTAACTGAGATCACCAAAGACTTTCAATTGCAATTTCTTCATATCAACGACCATTTTAAGCGCAAGTATTAATGCTTGATACTCAGCAACATTTTTGGAACAGAGTTGTGTCAATGTGAATGAGTAGGGCAAGACTTCACCTTGGGGAGTGACAAATACTACACCATCACCAACTCCCCCACGATGTGCAACACCATCAAAGTACATTTTCCATGGAGGTTGAACTTCAATGACCATTGCGTCCTCATCAGGTAGTTCGTCAGTTAGCTCCCAGTCATCAGGTATCAGATGATTTTCCAAGAAGTTTGCCAATGATTGTCCTTTTACACCTTTTTGAGGGATGTACAAAATTCCAAATTGTTGAAATTGGAGGTANCACCATCAAAGTACATCTTCCATGGAGGTTGAACTTCAACGACCATTGCGTCCTCATCAGGTAGTTCGTCAGTTAGCTCCCAGTCATCAGGTATCAGATGATTTTCCAAGAAGTTTGCCAATGATTGTCCTTTTACACCTTTTTGAGGGATGTACAAAATTCCAAATTGTTGAAATTGGAGGTACCATCTCGCTAGTCGATCACTAAGAACAGGTTTTGACATCACGAACTTGATGGGATTTGCTTTGGAAACAAGACGGACAACATGAGCTTGAAAGTAGTGCTTCAACTTTTGAATTGAGAAGACTAGCGCCAAACACAACTTTTCAATTGGCGAATAATTCAGCTCGTTTGGTGTCATCATCCTAATCAAGTAGTAAAGAGAGTTTTCTTTCCCCTCACTATTTTCTTGGGCCAACAGTGCTCCAACAGACCTTTCTTGTGCATCAATGTATAGTATCAATGGCTTTCCAGGTATAGGAGCTGCTAAAACTGGAGGCCTCATCAAGTAGGTTTTGATACTTTCAAAGGCATTGCTACAAGCTTGGTCCCACTAGAAAGGAACGCCTTTCTTCATGAGGCGACTAAATATTTGACACCTTCCAACTATGTTCGAGATGAATCTTCTAAGATATGCTATCTTTCCTTGCAGACTTTTCAATTGATGGATATCCCGAGGCTCAGGCATTTTCAAAATGGCATCCACTTTGGCTTGATCGATTTCGATCCCTCGATGTCGGACAATAAAACCAAGTAACTTTCCAGAAGTCACTCCAAAGGTACATTTAAATGGATTCATCCTAAGTTGATACCTCTAGAGCAACTCAAATACCATTTCAAGTCTTTCAAGTGGTCGTCCTTCTCTCTTTATTTTACCACCAAGTCGTCAACATAGCATTCGACATTCTTGTGGAGAAGATAGTCGAAAATATTCTGCATAGCCCTTTGGTAAGTACCACCATCATTGTTCAAGCCAAAAGGCATTACCTTGTAGCAATAAATACCCTTGGGGGTGCGGAATGCAGTAAGCTCTTCATCTTTTGGTGCCATGCGGATTTGGTTATAGCCTGACGAACCATCCATAAACGACATTTCCTCATACCCAGTAGTAGCATCAATCATCAACTCTGGAATATGAAGCGGGAATTCATCTTTGGGACACTCATTGTTGAGATCACTGAAGTCAACACATACTCGGATCTAGCCATTCTTCTTCCTTACAGGGACAATACTTGAAACCTATGTTGGGTATTTAACTTCTCCAATAAATCCAGCTTCAATGAGTTTGTTAACTTCGGTTTCAATCAGGGGAACCAAGTTCGGCCTAAAGCACCTTTGAGCTTGCTTAACAGGACGAGCGCCATTCTTGACAGCAAGGTGATGGACTGCCACTTTAGGGTCCAAGCTAGGAATTTCTTTGTAACTCTAAGCGGAAACATCCATGAACTCTTTGAGTAACTCAATATAAGTGTTTTCTTCATCAAATTCTAGTAAATCACTTAGGTAGGTGGGTCTTGGTTCTTCATCAGTGCCAAGGTTAACTTCTTTTAAGGCATCAACCGTTGCCTTCACCCCTTCTTCAAGTTCCGGGGGAGAATCTTTCGCATCTTCATCTTATTGAGGGTCCCCATCATTGAAGGATATGTGATAACATGGTGAAACATCCTCCAATTCTGCATTATCCTCCATTGAAGATGGAACACCATTCTCGCCTTCCACAGTGACATGATACGAAGAACCCACACTTTCTTCATCGTCATCATATTTTTTAGTGTAGACCATAGTGTATGGCTTCACCTTCAGTACTTCATCACAATAAACCATGACTTTTGTTTGTCGCCTCATTCTAGAAGGAATCAAACTTTGAAAATCTTTAGAGATCTTCTGAATTTTGGGCGAAGCGGGTGTTCTTGTATTTCGATAATTTCTCTAGAACTTGTTTCCCTTCTTTAAAGGACCCAATATCTCAAATACGGAAGTTCTCACAGTTGATTTTCCGAGTTGGTCAAAGACGAAAGGCCTGTTAGAAGCAGCACATTCATCTTCTACTGTGATATGATTGCTACTCGCCCTCCTTATTGAGATGCGCACTGGTGACGGTTGCTTGTATCCCAAACCTTCACGTGGTTGCCTCGTTGTAGCTTCTGATGGGAGCTTCCCTAACTTTGACGACTCATCGGGATTGTATCCAGCTTTCGCAAATAGCTTGTAAGCGTTAGGATCAAAACCTTCATCTGTTCGCTTTGTAGGAAGTGCCACATTCTGCAAATGATTTTGAGCTACAGACCCTGCAAGCGGCTTCAAGGACAACTTTACTGCCTCAATTCGTTTTACCATAATAGTTAACTCCTCATTTAGTGTATTGATTTGGAGATTAGATGATTCGCCCTCGTCTTTCTTCCTTTTAGGGACATGTTGGAGCTTAGGACTTACTTTCTTGCCATAAGATTCAATATCCCCTCTATGGGATTTATTCACGTTTGGTTGTACTTCCTCAGTAACAGCTTTGGCTTTACCAATAGTCACCTCAACTCTTTTAGTTATGGGCTTGTCGTTCTTGTTGTTCATGCCATCATCAACTTTTAGCTCCTTCACAATGTGGTTCTTTAAGTAGAACTTTGCATCAGCAAAGTGTGACTCTGCCTCGGTGAATGGCACATCATCGACAACTATCATCTTCTCGACTTCACCCTCGTAGTATTTTAAACATTGATGTAGGTAGATGGAACTACTTTATTCTCATGTATCCAAGGCCTTCCAAGCAAAACATTGTATGAAGTCTTTGCATCGATCACACGCATCCATGCACTTGATTGCATATTCAATAGTGATTCCCAGCCTGATCGCGCCTATGGCTCTTTGCTCCCCTTGGTTGAATCCTTGGATCATCACACAACTTTATGAGAGTTTGTTCATGGGAATACCAAGTTCTTTCACAATGCGAGTTGGCAAAATGTTCATTGAGGATCCTCCATCAACGAAAATTTGATTTACCCTTTCATCACGCATATATCCAACTAGGTATAATGGGCGATTATGAGGAGTGTCACCTAGCAGAAGGTCGTCATTTGTGAACATGACTTTTTCCTCACAATCATTAACTTCTTGAAGAGTGGACTCTATAAGCTTTTCCGAGGATGATGCCAACGGTAGGTCATCACTCTTCTCTTTCCCTTCGTCAGCACGACAACAAGAGGCATCAAAACTCCCATTGGAAATCTTCGTGCGAAACCAACTTGATAAAAACTCCTCCAAGGTCACCGGATGTCGTGGATTTTGAGGGTGATGCACCTCCACTTTTGATTTATTTTCATGCTTAACTGGATTCCATCTCCTAGGCCTTTTCACCATTATTTTCCTTGTTGGTTGTTCCATTGATCCTTTTCGTGGGCTCCTTTTGTGGCGCATACGACGAGTCACCAACGTCCAACCTTCATCGTCCTCAGGTTGACCGTCTTCAACTTTTTAGTTCTCCAGTAATTCTTCATCCTTACTTTCTTTAGAACTACATAATTCATCTGGATTGAATGAGCCAAATATGATAGAGACTTGGTTTGCGCTTGCTTTCTCATCTTCAAGCACGATCTTCTTTTTACGAGCCAAGTCCATAACTTTGTCCTTGAAGACAAAGAACTTCTCCAGAGGGTGGCTCACAAGTCGATGATATTTGCAGTAATTTAGGTCATCGATCTTCTCAGCTTCATTTGGTCGCTTCATCTCCGGAAGCTCAATGAGATTTAACTCGAGGAGTTCTTCAAAAATAGCTGGCACATCAGAATCCAGAAATGGGTACTCTTTCTCTTGCATTTCTTTTAGAGTCAACTTTCCATTTGGCTTATCTTGAAACGAAGTGGATTTCATACTCTGCTTCTTGCTCACCTTCGTCGTGAACTGCACAAGTGATGTGTTGACATTCATAGCTTCTTTACTTTCAGATCTTGGTACAAACTTGCTCCGTTTTCTGACTCCTTGCTTGTCATTCCCTTTGCGAGGTTCATAGATGGGCAGCCTTTCATTTCCAGCAGAGGCCATGCTCAATTCCATGTCATGGTCACGAGTTGTAAGTTATTCAAATGTGCTAGGCTTGATGCCTTGCAAGATATAGCGCAATACCCAATGCATACCTTGGATGCATATATCCTATATTTACAGTTGAGGCTTGCATTCCTCCAACGATTGATAAAGTCGATAACTGGTTCACTCTTTCGTTGATGAGTATTTGTGATTTTTACCATGCTCACAGTGTGCCTTGTGCTATAAAAGCGATTGAGGAACTCTTGTTCTAGTTGATCCCAGCTATCAATAGATCATGTCTCGAGGTCTGTATACCAATCAAAAGCATTTCCTTTTAGCGAGCGGACAAACTGTTTGACGAGATAATCTCCATAAGTCCCAACGTTGTTGCATGTCTCAATGAAGGGCACCACATATTGCTTTAGATTGCCTTTACCATCAAACTGTTGAAACTTTGGAGGTTGACAGCCATTAGGCATTTTCAACATATCGATCCTTGCAGTGTACGGCTTTGCGTATGTAAGGAATGGTGGCAACTTCGTACTTGCTTTTAATAGTTCCTTCAATGAACTCCTTCAGTTGTTCGATTGGAATCATCCCTTCCGAAGAGATTGGAATTTCCTTAGTGGATGCAACTTGTGGTGGGGGAGGATCAATCTCTTGAACTTGTGGGAGTTTGCCAGGTGCATGGGTGAATTCTTCTTCCATCAAGATTCCCTTCCTATCTGTTAGTTTGTCAATTCTAGCATCTTGATTTTGCATGCACTTGGTCAAGCCAGTGATTGCTTCCATCAAGTTTTCCAACTGCTCCTCCACAGATAAAGTGTTTTTCACCATGGCTTGCATGATTGTCATGGACGATGGAGAGTAGCATGGATTTTCACACAAATTGATCCTTGATTGGCTCATACTATGTGGTGTAAGTGGGGAGGATCCATCACTTGAAGCGTCATCATCTTCCTTCACAGTAGAGTGCTTGGATCCGGAGAGGTCAAGTAGAGCAAGAGTTTTCTTGATCTTTTCAGCAACTTTGCTTCCTCCTTCGGGTGCATTTGTGGAAGATCTTGATCCTTTTGAGGATGAATATCCGAAAACAGGGGTAGATGCAGACAACACTTGGGGTGCTTGTTGTCCTAACGAGATTGCTTTGCTCCTCGTAACTGGTCCAAAGCTTCCAAAGGTAACTTCGAGTATGTTTTCCACATCAGCATAGAACCTGGAATTGGCAGCCTTGGAGTTGAATTGGAGTTGGTTTTCTTGGAAACCATTTCGTTGTTCTTGAACTTTGGTGATTGAAAAGTTGAGATGAGAGGTAGAGATTGTCCCACTGTGCGTGCCAGAATTTGTAGACAATAAATTGCGTCGAGAAAATAAAATCAAGACCGAAAAATATCACAACAATTGTAGTATCTTATTTCAAATAATATGAGTGTTACAATCTCTATGAATTCTCTGATTATTCTTTCCAACAGTAAATAAATTCAAGGGCCTTTGAGCTTGATCTTGAATCTATATTTGTTGTCACGAATGATGATCTTGTTCTTGAGCTTGAGCTCGATTGCTTGAACTTGACCTTGATTCGTTCTTCGTTCTTGAACTTGAACTTGATTTCTTGAACTTGAACTTGATTGTTAGAAGCTTGAAACTTGTAGAGAAATTTGTGGTGTTTGATCCACGAGCTCTCTCTTGCTTCTTGTTATAACTTCAGGTCTCTTTTCTGAGTTATGAAGACCCATATTTATAGTTGTGGAAGGAAAGAGTTATGATAAGGACAAACTCTTTCCGAAAAATCAAATCGAAGTGTGACAAGGCCGCATTTGATTGGCCAAAACATGTCACCTGCACACGTGGCGTGATTTCATTAGCCTTCTAATGTGACTTGGTATGCCTTGTCATTTTGACACGTAGCATGATCCTATTGGATTTTCCGTTTGACTTGGCGCTCCACGTCATTTGACACGTGACACCAACCTGGGCCTCTAGGAAGATGGCATCTTGGGCTCAACGAAGTGTGCTTATCACTTGTAGCCCAATTAAATGGGCTAGCTCAATGGATTAAGACTTATTTATTTAACCCACATATATTGGACTTATATATATAATTTTATTAT
>ML376231.1:51796-80991 GCA_005239525.1 Nicotiana knightiana | reverse complement strand
ATATTACACATTCCTAATTAAACTCTAATTCTTTCCTTATCACTAATTCTTTCCTTATCAAACCTAAAATGATCAATCCAATATACATTACTTTAAATCCAAAACTCTAACAACAAAGGAAGAAAACGAAGAGGGAACAAAAAGAGATATGTAGTGTAGCAATGCGAGATGAGAAGATTGAAAAATTGCCTACCGCTTCTAAATAAGTAGAATTTTGGTTAATTTTCTCAACTTATATTTGTTCATGGAATTTTTTTAAAAACTCATTTAGAGCAATTTTTTGTTTCCTCCACTTATAAAACTTTAACTTTTTTTAGATTAAGATATATATTCAAATATAACTTTAAAAATTCCAATTTCAAGTTTCATCCCTACGCAAATTCCTATATTTCTTAATAAAGTATTTGGTTGTCTTGTTCGGAGTTCAAATACCAGTTAACTGTATCTGGTAGCATGAGATATAAAACCGGCTAAAACCCCCGCTATTTGCTCTGTTTTCTTCTACGTCAACATTTTGAGGTTTCTCCGATCACAACCCCAAACCCGACACCGCCGGCGGTAATGATATGGACTAAACAGAAAATTTAGACGGCCGCCACGTGCAGTAATGACAACCAAAAACAGTTGGATGGCCATAAATTGATTACTACTTTTTTTAGCTCGTTCCTTGTTGGGGTTGTTGCTTGTAGTAATAAAACTTGCCAACTAAAAACATGAGCTCCTTCAACCGCTTTCTCACCCTCAGGTCGTCTACACCTCTGTTTTACTCTCCATTTCGCTTCACTTTGTCTCGCTCCTATACACCTATTCGACATTGTTTTTCTTCTCATAAGAACCCTATCTTTCGTTCCTCCCAATCTCGGTTATTCTCTTCCGGTAAGTTATCGTTCTTGATCGAAGCTTGTCGACTTCAATTCGTATTTTCTGTGTTTGCTTTTATATGTGTATAGATTATCTTAGGCATGTATATGCTATTACCCGTTCAAAATGGAAATTCTTCAAATGTAAGATTTGGTGGTTGAAATTTATTGACATTTTTGGGGGTTCGAAAATGGTTTAGGGAACAGAACCCTGAAATTTTCTGAAACTGGCGGAGTGGAATTCAATGAGATTGATTTTCTTGCTATGTGGTATGGCATTGTTTATCAATTAAGCTTAGACTTTGCTCAAGCGATCTTGGCAACTGAGTTTGTTAGTATTAATTAGTAGCACGAAATGACTAATTAATGAATCAGAAACATGGAAAGAAAAAATAGTACGTATTGGCCCCTTTCAAAATTTAATGTATTTGATTGGCTCTTTTACTCCCATGAAATTCTTTGAAGATAATATATCTAGTGTATAAGGTTAGACTTTTTTGATTTGTTTTTTTTTTCCTTTCTATTTGATCTCTTAAATGTGTTTGATGGCAAGTTGCATCTGGAACAATCTTCTGTATTCTTGGTGTACTTTTTTGTATTGTTTGCTGATTATCACACGCAACGGTACACTGTTGATCCAGGATTACCTTGCGTGCTACATATCTCCTGTTCTTTTGTGCTTCAAAAAGTTAGAGATGGCTGATACTGATATGAAACTTTAGATAATTTTCGTTTGCCTACTTTCATATTACAGCTTCAAATATTAGTAGCTATATGGAGCTGGTGAAAGAAGTTGCCAGCAAGGGACCTGAGTCCCAGGAGAATATTGCAATACGAGCTGATGAGAAGAGCTATACTTACCTTCAACTGATATCATCTGCAAGGAGGATATCACATTTGTTAAGCAACCTAGATCTTAAAATTGTGAGTTTTCACATATTAACTCCAAAATAATTTAAAACTTCATCAGTCAGCCTTTTGTTATGACTTGAATGGAGAATGCTTTCTAGTTTGTTTTAATATTTGAACGTGAGTCTTTTTGGCCAAGATACTGTTTTTTCTCCTGTTTACATTGTTCTTCCAATTTCGTAGCCATCTAGATATTTGTCCTTTCCTGCATTGCCTTACTATTCAAATGCTTCCATCTTTTAGGGCAATGGCATAAAAAGAAATGTGGATCTTGATGGAGCAAGAGTAGGAATTGTAGCCAAACCCTGTGCTGAGTTTGTTGCTGGAATACTAGGGACTTGGCTAAGTGGAGGTGTTGCAGTCCCTCTTGCGCTAAGCTACCCGGAAACCGAACTGCTACATGTGATGAATGACTCGGTTTGTCCATGCATCTTCTTTCTGTCATTGCTGCTCAGTTTTTCCATGACTCACGAGATATTTGACATGCATAGACGATGATGTGTTACCCTTTCTCATACTTGACATAAATAATATAGCTTGCATTTGTCTTCTGTGCTTCTTTCATCTTTTCTTTAGCTGAGGGTCTATCGGAAACAGTCTCTCTGCCCGTCCAGGGTAGGGTTAAGGCTGTGTACATCCTACCCTCCCCAGACCCGCTTGTGGGAATACACTGGGTCGTTGTTGTTGTTGCATTTGTCTTCTGGTTATTCTTCTAACCTCATACAATTAGGTCATCTTCAATCAGGCTGAATATTTCCTTCCACTGCATCTACCAGAACACAAGGTCCTGGCCACTTATTCTCTTGTTTCATGATTTACAAAAATCCTTGTGCAAATTTGATCTGTAGGACATCTCGGAAATTCTGAGTACTGAAGACCACCAAGAACTCATGAACACAATTGCAGTTAAAACTGGTGCCTGTTTGTCTCTTATTCCTCCTATTCCTGATGTCGATTTATCGACCAAGTATGGCCCTCCAAAAGATGTGGTGTCTGATGGTCCTAGAAATTTGCCAGCAATGACAAACTGTGGTGAGATAAAGGAACTGTTATGTATCTTTTGATATGATTGTTTATTTCTGCATTGAGATTGTTAGAGCTCATCAACAATCCTTTTTAATTTTACTTTGCAGGTGAGGATCCAGCTATGATCTTGTACACCAGTGGTACAACAGGGAAACCAAAAGGAGTAGTTCATACACACAAAGGAATTTTAGCTCAGGTTCTTGTCTGTTCTGGATTTAGTGTTCTGTATTCTGGTCCTATTAGGAAGTTGTGATAAAGACGACTTTTAAGTTGTTTCTGCCTGGTTGTTTCTTATTAACTTGCCTGCTGGGAGTGATACCTTACGTAGATATCTGATGATACCTTATGTTGGATATACTTAATCTGCTTTATTCATCTACTTCTCTGTTACATTTTGCTTTCATGTTCTGTTGGCAACTTGATATGCTATAAATTAATGCCCAGTAGATGCCATGCCTACCAGAGAGCTTGGTCGTGACTGGTAAATTACACAATTTGCTTTGAATTTTCTTGATCTTCTGTAGTTAGAGAATTTCTATCTAATCTATCAATTCTTAGGATCAGATATTCTGATTATTCTTGTGTCAGTGCATCTATTGCTGAGAGATGATAGTAAACATATGTTACCACCTAGGATTAATTATGATGGAGAATTTATGATCTCTCTGACTAGCATAACTAATCTTTTCTTTTCAACTGTCAGTAATTTGGGAGGTTGAAGGTTCTCTTGATTGGAAGTTATTAGCTACTAGAAAGTCAACCTTACGGATCTCTGATTTCTGGAAGTTAACTATTTCCGTCTTTATACTGTTTCAGATTCAAACTTTAGCAGAGGCATGGGAGTACACGTCCAAGGACCAATTTCTGCACTGTTTGCCACTTCATCATATCCTCAGCTGCATTATTTTTTCCTCGGAGATGTTCTCTTGGCGTTTCATTCCTTTGCATTGTAATTTATCTAATGGAATATAAATAACGTAATGGAAAGTCTTATATTTTTCTGATCCTTAACTTGTACCTTACATGTGCATGGGCTCTTCAATGCATTACTTGCCCCTCTTTATGCTGGTTCCACGGTAATTACTAAAAGAGAGTTCACAACATAAAACTTGTTTCACCAGCAGCATATGTGCCGTTTGGACAGGATTTTCATGCTACTACATCTGCTTTTCTTTTAAGGTCGACTTTATGCCAAAATTCAGCGTGAGGGGGATTTGGCAGAAATGGCGTGAATCTTATCCTACAGATGGGACTAAAACTGATAATGCCATAACGGTGTTCACTGGAGTGAGTTGTTCTTTTACTCAATATAGTTTCGTTGAAAAAAGAAATAATGAAATATAGTTGCCACGAGTTGGCATATTACTTATCTGGTACATTATATACATGAGCTTTCGTTCTTAAGATTGCCAGGGAAGATCATTCGCTAACAGGTTTCCTTAGTTGCTTTCCATGTGCTTGAACCCAAATAGCATGTCATTGTCTCCTTTTCCTTCTTCCTCGATGTGGAGACTTTTACAATAAAACCTCTATGTAATATCAGATCCCCAAAGTATTCATGATTTTGTGGTCATAGCTTAGAGCCTAGGATACATTTTGTATACTCGGCTAGGATTCACTAACACCATGGTGTCTACTAACAGCTTTCATTTTTCACATCCAGCTTCCCTCCCCCTCCGGCACGCACGCCAAACCCCCCTTTATGATATGTGATTTAGGTGGTTTGTTTTTGTTTTATTTTATTCTTGAATTCTCTCATCAAATAGGTTCCTACTATGTATACACGATTAGTACAAGGTTATGAAGCGATGGATCCAGAACTGAAAGCTGCTTCTGCTTCAGCAGCAAGGCACTTGCGTCTTATGGTAAGAAACTTGGTTCCCCCTACGCTGTTAAGTATTTGGATAGACCATAAAAAACAGAATTAGGACCCTATCGTGTGTGATGACTAGAAATGGCCTTTGTTATTTATTTCCTTTTTTTGCTTTTGAAATTTCAGAATGTAATTCCACTGTATTCCAATACTTGGAAATGACTAAATAATTGGTTTGTGTTTCCAGATGTGTGGCTCCTCTGCACTTCCTTTGCCCGTCATGCAGCAGTGGGAAACAATTACAGGGCATCGGCTATTAGAACGTTATGGCATGACAGAGGTATTTGTTTTCTCCATAGCCACTTAATTTGATCTGTAGCCGGCTCACTACTTTATTGCTCATTAATTCATTTCCATCTTTGTGTGAACGGCCAATTGTGTCTAGTTTGTGATGGCGATATCTAATCCCATTAAAGGCAAACGCAAAGGAGGTACTGTTGGCAAGCCCTTTTCAGGTGTCCAGGTTAGTCAATTCTTTCTTTTATGGTATTCAACATCTAACATATTGCATCACCAAAGTTCATATACAGTCTATGAATGGTGTTATCCAACTTCTTATTGTTGTAACTACTGTGGTTAATTAACTTCAAAAATTCTGTCATTTACCGGTTTCTGATAGGCCAAGATCCTTTTGGATGATGTGAGTGGTAGTGACAAAACAGGAGTAGGGGAACTTTGCATTAAGAGCCCTTCACTGTTCAAAGAATATTGGAGACTACCTAAGGTAATCACAATACATTCGGTAGTACCATCCCCAACCATTTCCTGTTTTGGCATTCTTTTCTGCACCAACCACCCCCAAAAAAATAAAAAACCCCACCCTCTGTGTGTTTTTTTTGGGGGGGGGGGGGGGGCATTTTGTTGCCCTCTTGGAGCTTGTCAAGCACATATTTTATGTTGGCACGCGAGGGAAAAAAACCTTTTTTCTGAAGAAATTGATGACCTCTAACATCATTTTTTGGCCTTTGAAAATCTCTCACCCATCTGGTGAATTACTAGGTAACCAAGCAATCATTTACTGATGATGGATTCTTCAAGACTGGAGATGCTGTTACAGTGGATGAAGATGGATATTACATCATTTTGGGACGTAAGTTTATTAGATATTCTTCGCATGGTATACTTGTTTGAATTGGATATTGGATAATTTTTCAATACCAATCGATATTCTGAGTATCATCTGACATTATGATATCATAATTTAGATAAGGTTATGACAACTTTTGCGAAAGCGTATTCTTGCCTCTATCCCCTTCCGAATCTCTCACATGAGGATAATTCTTTCCATGACTGCTTTCTCAAAGCAGCTGAGCTTAAAATCTAACACTTAGTTTCTTTGATTTGGTAATATTAGTAATTGAAGATTGTCTCAAACTGGAAAAGTATGCTTTCATGCACCTTTGTAGAATTCCACTAAGTCTTTCAGAAATTACAATGCTCTGATAGTTTCTTCATTTTCTAATTCTGTATAAGTGATAATTTTTTTTAAAACTGAGAAACCCCCGAGGGCCAGTGAGGTCTTTCAGAGAGTTATATCTTCAAAATATACAGTCGACTCTTCCATTAGAAATATCTTTGATGATGATAGACCTTCTAGCAAAATGGAAGCATTATGCTATATAACAGTTTGATGTTTATCAACCAGTTTATTTTCCAATCCATAATGCGTCAACATAATAATGTCTTCCGCTTATAGAACTGTATCTATTTGAGGAAAAAAGGTTCATTGTTTTCTTTTTTCAGGGACCAATGCTGATATTATGAAGGTTGGTGGATACAAGTTATCAGCATTGGAAATTGAAGCAGTACTATTGGAGGTAGCCGTTTGTCATCTACAATATAAACTGCCCTTTGAAATTCCCTTTCATTAGATTATTTTCCTCGGAAACATCTGTCTAGAAAAAAGACTCTGACTGCCAACATATTTATTCGGAGTTTAACACATTTCCTTTCCACAGCATCCATCTATATCAGAATGCTGTGTATTAGGATTACCTGACAAAGACTATGGTGAAGTGGTGTGTGCAATTGTTGTTCCTGACGCCGAGCTCAAAAGAAAGCAAGATGAGGAATTAAAACCTGCACTAAGCTTGCAAGAACTTTCAGATTGGGCAAAAGAGAGACTTGCCCCTTACAAGGTATTTCTCCTTGTTTTGTGAAGTACTATCCCCCTAAGCATAAAAATTACTCTTCCGTATTTTAGGTAAAGGAATTTAACACAAAATCCTTATGCAAGAACTCGCTCGTATGTTAGACACATGATTGCCCTTGTTTGGGAAGTGTTAGATAAATCAGAAAGAGAGTGAGAATGATTGAAATTACATAGCCCAGGGATAAGGAATTTGTGCTCGTATTCTGTTGATATTGTTTTACATTTACTTGGGATAAAAAGGCATTGTTGATTTGTGATTTGGTTCTTTTGCAAGATCATGTAATATACGTGTACCAAGATATGCCTACTAACCTAATTATTGCCATTCAACCTATGTTACAGATACCTAATCATCTGTATGTGTGGGACTCGCTGCCTCGCAATGCTATGGGGAAGGTGAGTTGTTCCGAACCTTGCTAACCTCCAAACCTGATGCATGCACTAAACCAAAAAATGTATAGGATATCTTTTTTCATATTCTCTTATCAGTACCCATAGTTTAAAAAAAAAGGACAGCCCGGTGCAGTTAGCTCCCGCTATGCGCAGGGTCCGGGGAAAGAGGCTGCATTTCTGCAGTAAGCACCTTACCCTACGTTTCTGCAAGAGTCTGTTTCCACGGCTTGAACCCGTAACCTCATGGTCACATGGCATCTAACTTTATAGTTAATAAATGGAATATGTACTATTATCTCAATTTATCACTTTACTTTGGTAAATTAACATAATTCATGCACCAGGTTTTACATAGGTTTTTTCCATTGAAAGAACATTGGTTCGTCATTATCTCAGCTTATTCCTAGCTTTAAGAAACTCATTTCAGTTGTGTACTGTCCTGTCCCCATTTTCCGTTATTGTAGGTAAATAAAAAGGAGCTGAAGAGAAAGCTGGCTGATGATTCAAAACAAGTTTAAAGGTCTGCTTAGAGGTTAAGAATGAAAGCAAATAAATGTGTGCTAGGACGGAGGTAAATTATCAGTCCGCATATCTTCTTCCTTCAGTTATTGCACTCGGGCGCCACAGAGGAAAGCTTAATTCTCATTCAAAGATACTAGTCATAATATCGGAGAGTAACTCTCGGATATTATGATTCTTCAATTAGGTAAGCAATACATGTATGTAGTGTAGAATTAGTCAATCCTTGGACCTTGCCAGTTTTTCTCTCCTTGTGTTTCCTGGGACGTATAGGCATACATACACTCTTCTGTTTGTCCAGAAAAGATGCAATGTGCTCCTCTAATGCAGTAATAATACGTAAAAAGAAAAAGAACATATACAGTCGACCCCTCAAAATTATTGGACTGAAGCAAAATCAATAGTCTTTGCGTCCAGGAAACAACTAGGCAAAACAACAGAGATCTCCGTATTTTCCTTTCTTTTTTTCTTTATTTCTCTTTTTACTTTTGTCTTCACTTATCTTTAATATTCTTGTCCATTCGTTTTCTTCATATCTTTTTCATCTTTCGACCAACCCAATGAAACGTATGAAAGAGCTAATTGATAAGGTTCACTTTCTTCCCATCTTTGTCTCAACCCAAGTCCTTTCGCCGGGAAATTATATAATTCGGTAATTTTTTAAAAAAATAGGTGTATATACTATATAATGACACTCCTTGATTTCTTGATGAGTTTATTTCTTTATATTTTGACTCCCCTTAATAAAAATCTTGTCTCCGCCACTGTCTTCTAGGTAATTTACCCCCCTTATTATGGTCTAATAGCCTTTTGGCAGTACTTTTTTCCAAAGCCAAGGTGTTTGGTAAGTTTTTAGAAAGGAGAAAAAAAATGTTTTTGAGTAAGTATAAATAGTTATTGAGAAGTAGAAATAAGTAGTTTCTTCCCAAAAGCTTTTTGAAAAAAATACATTTAGAAGCACTTTTTAAAGTTTGGCCTAACACTAATTGCTGCTCAAAAGTGTTTTACAAGTTAATTAGTCAAATACAAATTGCTTCTTACCAAAAGTACTTTTTTGAAAATCACTTTTCAAAAGCACATTTTTTAGAATAAGTTCATTTTAAAAGATTGGCCAAACAAGCTATAAATTTCAGTGTTAGGCCTAAAATGATTATCCTCATGGTTATCAATAGTATTATTTAAAAGGTGATACAGTTATGCGTTACACGAGAATTGAGGTTTAAACCATATTCTACCCAAGTATAGTTGAGAAAACAAAATGAAATCAACTCAACCATTATATGCAACCTTTCATACTTCAGTTGGTGATTCTAGATTTTATTTTATTTTTTTGTTATTTAGGCAAAGTTACATTATAACAGATTAGCTATAGTAATATAAAGGCATTTGGTAATATATGATTCTGTGTAAATACTATGTATACGATAAATAATACTCCAGTAGCTAGCCTAACGCGTAGACGCATTCTCCTGTGGCATCTCATGATAATCACTGTCCTCTAACATTCTCTTGGTGATATCAACGTCAACTGTTGGTCCGTATGCCCAGCTACAAACCATAAAATACACCAGATTAAAAGCTGTCATAATGGCAAGAAGCCAGTAGTAATTCTCATAATGACCCTTGTTGATATTGCTTGAAATCCAACTTTCTTTCCCTTCTCCTTTAGTAAGTTTATCCACAACGCTAAAGATCACGCTTGCCGACAGATTTGCCACGGCCGCTCCTAGTCCAAACAGAGCAGATGCAAGACTTGACATATTCTTAGGCAGCTCAGAGTAATAGAATTCTGTTTGGCCAATTGCACTGAACGCCTCGGCTATACCATTTAAACTATGTTGTATAATGAGCCACATTGCGGACATTGCCACCAATCCATTGGGGTTGTTCAACAGCCCTTGGCTTATTGCTCTTTTTCGTCGAATATGTTCCACGATACCAGAGACTAACATGGACATACAAGAGATGAATATGCCAATTCCTATTCTTTCTATAGGTCTAACCCTTACTTGTCTTCCTTTGATTTTAGATGCCAATGGAATGAGCACGCGATCATAGATAAGAATCCAAATTGTTAATGCAATCATCATAAACATCCCGAATGAGCCAGCTGGTATTTCAATTCCTTTAGTTAAATGTCTGTCCATAGACAGTGCTTGTAGAAAAGGGAATGAACTTTGGCTGAGGTTTATTGATATCATGATCCCCGTCGACCACAATGGCATGATTCTAATGAGAGCTTTTAGCTCCTCGACTTGGTCTACCGTGCAAAGGTTCCACGGGTTGACTGCAACTCCATTTGGCTTAACATCTTCAGGGCTCTTAATGATGCAAGCTTTGTTTAAGAACCTAGAAAAGATAAAACATTTTCAGCTAACGAAATGACAAAGAACCAACATCAACAGTGTTAATCAAGAACATTGTGCGACACCTCAATTTCTCAGTAGGCGCTAGAAGTTTTGAACCATTCTTGCGATGGTAACCCGAGTGGTGAGTAGGATACGGGAGTTTCCTATTCTTGTAGGCAACCACAATTACTTTTACTAAGCTGGTAAACAAGTTTGAGGTAACCTTTTTCTTGACATAAAATGGAGAAGCAAGGAAGAAAAACAGCGCGGAGAAGAACATGAGGAGTGCTGGAACTCCGAACCCTATCTTCCAGCCCATCTTATCTTGAAGGTAAACGATACCTGTCATGGCGATCAGAACAGAGAGTATAGATGAAGCATAATACCAGGCAAAGAAACTCGCTAACACCGTTTGGTTGTTTGGGTCATTTTTCTTGTCAAACTGGTTGGCACCAAAGGCTAAAGAACATGGTCTTATACCACCAGCACCAATTGACATGAGAAGGAATGCAAAGACTAAGAGCATGAATTGCGACGCTGTTGCAGATTTACAGGCCTGCCCTACTTGATTGCAAGGCTGTGGCCTTGCTTTCGGAATCATTGCTGTTAACCACAACACAGTAGTTCCCTGCAACAAAGAGGGCGTTAAGGTATTGAAGTTGGCAAGTTGAATACAAAGCCAAAGCTTTGTGAATATGATGAGCTTGTAAAACGTAATCCTATCAAAAAACATCATATCTGGAAATAAGACGAGATATTGTTGTTTAGTGATGCAGGTGTTAAGAAACATGCGGGAAATACAAATGTTGTTGTGGATTGGTGGCAGTTGATGCCCATGGTTTGTTGCTTGGTTCTCTTATTCAATCTGTTGGGTAGCCCGATCATCTATAAAGATTTCACATATTAAAAAAAAATCTGTTTATGTGAATTGGTGGCTGCTGTCATTGAAAAACTTAACATGATTCCAATAATTAGAAGTTGGTAATATACCAGATTTGTAAAAGGAAAAAAAATTAAACACCTTAGTTTTCTTTATTGCAGTAAATCACGTTGGTTTGCCTGTTTGGAAACTTTGGAGCACTTTGTGCTCCTTTTGGGTTTAGGAGTTTTTTGTTTGTTATTAAATTTTAACCAATTAATTATTTATAAATGTTTTAGTTAAAACTTTCAACTCAAATTATCATTTTTGATTTAGAATTCATAATTAATGTAACAATGCCGTTGGATTAAAAAAGTAAACGAATTAGATCTATAGGTTTAGGGTTCAACAATTAATATAGAACTTTAATATTAAAATAATTTAGAATTAGGAGTTGAATACTTTTATAAAAGAGCGAACACTTATTATTCTTATCATAAACTTTTAATATTTGTGGAGGTGAACTTGCTTGTGATTTGAGGTATATTTTCTAACCTTTAATTTTTTTCTCGAAGCTATATAATAGCATACATATGTTTATTCTTGATAGACAAATGTGAATTAAAAAGTTGTCCATTGTGATTTTTGTTTATCATATCTCATATACTATTATCAGTTTAAAGGTTGACGTGTTTATAAATTTTACAGAGATTGTTAGAGTAATTGCATTATGTAACAAGAAAATTGATTAGGCATTCTAACTCTCAATTAAAGATTTTATTACTAATTATGTTAATTAAAGAATAGAGTTTGACAATTGACGTCCTTGCATCTAGCCAGATTTCTGACAATTTCATCCGTTTAGGCAAATAATTTTCATTATCTTATGAAAAATGATTATTTCCGTTTGGACTATTTCCTATTCGTCATCATAAATATTTCATGGAATATTAATTTTAAGGTGTGGTGCAAGATTTTATTCTCTCACTTATAATATAAAATTTTACTAATTAATATAATTACCCGTGCAGGAATTGTTTTTTACAATATTGTGTTTTGAAAGCTATATTTCATTTATTGAATGTAGAGAGCTGTAGATAAATTACTCATAATTTTTTTTGCATATATCGTGCCGTTATGCTCAATCCTTATTTTTAGTTCAAGGTTTTCTTTTGAATCAAATTTGATAGTAATATGTAAATCTGTATATAAACATTTGCTTGGTATTATAAAAAAAAACTGTAAATAAATTGCACTTAAATATTGGGCAAACTTTGAAGAAAATGGGGTATATTGTCCAACTCATGTGGACTAATTACAGTATATTGTATTGTTGATGCATAAACTAATAAATTTTCCTAAATGTTCAATCCATTTTATGAGGTGAAAAAGACAACATATTATGAGTACAAGTTTATATGAAAATTTATTTTTTATTTAATATGCACTTTTATGGATAGACGCAAAATTCAAGTGCAACACACACGTATAGTAAAATTAGTTTTGTTTAATAATGTCATTTGCAGTTTTTTAATTCTTTTTGGCCTGGGGGTGGTAAAAAGTGAAATAAACTAATTCATGATGGTGCAAGCTTGTCTTTGATTTCCTAGTGCATTTATAGGAGGATCCAAAACTAGGTAAATATTTATAGCAGCAAATAGGATACTAAGGGTAGTGCAGTGGATCCAACGACTGCAATAAGTAAGCGGAGCTCAAAATTATTTATTTTGTCAGGATAATTAAATAAGAGACGAACTGCAGCAGGATAAGAACCAGTAGCACTTTCTTCAACAACAAAACAAAAAAAAAATCCATTAATGCTCCCCCATTTCTCCCAAATGCAGTTATTTTTTGCCAAAATGAGACTTCAATAAGAATAGTATTAATCCAAATTTGGAATGACACTATTCATCTCCTCCATTATTATTTATCCGCATTTATTATTTTATGTAAAATTGTAAGTTAATTTTATTATAAGTTATAATTGTACAAAAAATATATAATCATCTCAAATAATGAATGGTGCGAATATAAAATATTAGGTGTTACTAAAATTAGAAATACATTAAAATTGAAAAATATATAAAAGTTGAACCTACGACAAATAACATAATCACTTCGTAATGCATTAATAGATTAATTCTTCTCGTCTGTCAAAACCTTAGTGGATAGAGTTACGGGAGAACTCGAAAACATAAAAAAAATGACAGTAGTATTACCAGTAAACTGAAGATGCAACCGAGACCAATGGTGACGAAACGACCGAGATATGAATCAGCAACAAAAGCACCAACTAAAGGCAAGAAATTTGTAGCTGCTGACCAAAAAAACAGTAAATTTTGAGCAGTAGTGATCCCCATCCTGTAATCTTTCATGAGATACTTAGTCATATTGGGTTGAAGCCCATAGCTTGCAGTGCTCTCCAATGCCTCATTTGCTGTTAAAAGAAGCCCAAAATTAGTAACTAAATCTATACCCAGAAACAAACCAGAATTTGGTTGGAAATGAATAGTACCGATAATAAAAGGCATAGTAATGATGCCACCCTTTTTTCTTCCCTTAATTGGAACATTTAAAGAAATATCATGTGGAGTTTTTTGCTGCTGCTGCTGATCATCATCTTCCATTTTAATTGTTTGATGTGAAGGAGGGAGCTCTTTCATCTCCTGCTGCTCCATATCTTCTACAACTACTCAAAATTAAGCTGCTGAGGAAAGTAATTAAACTCAAAGCAAAAAAGGAAATTGTGAATTCTGGATATATATATATCTAAAATCAGACAAGTATGGTGCATGGGAGGGTGCCTGCAGTTACTTTTTTTGCAGATAGAAGAAAAGCCATGATTTTCTTCCTTTTTCCTTTCTCCCTCACTCATATATATACACACATAAAAGTGACAAATAATTCTGCCCTCTATACCATAGGCGGACCCACCATTTGAAAGTTGGGATCAACTTTTATATTCAATCAAAATCTGTTTTATATATATAAGGTGTCCATTATTAATATATTATTATTCTTAAAAGAATACACATATGTATATGTTTACCTCGAAAATAGTAATAACAATTATATTTGATTTGTGGTTCTAAAAATATGTGATTTATTCAAGTACTAGCAAATAGACAAGAAATATTAAGTATGAACGAGAAGAAATGATGAACCAAACCAGTATTGTCAAAGGAATAGGGACCTCGAGTTCGATAGCCTCGGGGGTCTCGAGGTGAGTTAATAACAATAAATTAAGAGCAATAAAGCTGAAGAACAATTGTTGAACACAATAAACGAGAAATATGAACAATAAATTAAGAGCAATAAAGCTAAAGAATAATTGTTGAGCAAAGTAAACGAGAAAAGCATAATAGAATGTTCTATTGCAGAGATTATAATGATCCTTTTACAAATGATTGGGGTCCCCTTTATATAGGAAGGGAAAACTCTAAAATGATACATTTCTAATTATGACAAAGAATTCTATTGGTACAGCTGTATAACAACATAGTACAGACTTGTACTAACTTCGTACAAATCTTATCCCACAATTTACACCCTGATCCACGTGTCCTTGAGAGATTCCCGCTTTTCCTTGAGTGTTATCGAAATCGTACTGTCTCGAGGTAGACCGTGTCAGGCCCTCGATTTGCTTCCCGAGGTGCGCACATCCCGGCCAGACTTGATTCTTACTTCGGGTTTCCCGAACTCGAGCTCGGGGCATGATTAAACCTTCGAAATCAAGCTCCCCGATTTTGACTGTATACAGATAGTCCCCGCGTTTCTTAGAATGAAATGACAGGAAATGATTTGATCTTTAACTCTTCGATGCCCTAATCATGACGCCAGACTCGTGAGGTCATCGATTAGTGTGATTGAAGGGTCGTACAAGGGTCACTTCTGCACATCTTTCGAGGAGTCATCAATTAAAAACGGCTTTTGGTCAGCCGTTTGGCTTCCCCAACACGCACAAATGGCCTCTATAAATACTTCAACCTATTTCCTTTGCTGACTTTACTCTCTTCAACATACTCAAAACCTATTACTCTCTTATTTCCTCAGTGATTATACCTTTCTTGTGTTCATTCTGCCATCAGCTTTCGCTTTTTTCTTCTGAATTTGTAGTAACAATGACGAACACTTCCAAGACAGTTTCACACAAAGAGAAGGCTTATTCGTCTTCACACGAATCTAAGAGCAAAACGACGGTAACTTCTCATATTGAAGAGTGCACCCCCGAGCCGTGTGATACGTCTCCCGATTTTAAAGTTAACGGACTAGTTCGGTCCCGGGTCGATGCGAACTTATGTCTCGGTATATCAGCTTGATAACCGAACTCAAACAAGTAAAAGCAGATTGCCGTTGGGTAGACACGGTGAGCGTGGCGATCCCTTCACCTGAAGAAGATATCACCACTTTCAAAGCAGGGTACCTAAGTGTGTACACCTACCCATTCACCTTAGGCCCCGCAAATCCTTCTCTACCCCTCCTAGACCTAGTGATTCTCGACTTTTGTCGACAATACCAAGTGACGTTAGGCCAAATCTACCCTTCTTTTTGGCGAATTGTTCACTTGATTAGATACTTCTCGAGCAAGGTCGAGGGGATGTCTTTTACCCTCGACCATCTGATCAGGCTATACAGTCCTCGTCTCTATCGAGGTGGCCTGATAAAATTGCAACGTCGATCCTCAAAGTCTTTCTTCTCCAGAATCGACGAAGATAAGGATCGAGGGTGTATGAGCCGCTTAGTTCGAGTCAGGACCTCTGACCTGATTCCCTTAGAAAAGATTTTCGTTCCCAGAGGAATGGAATATAAAGCGTAAGTACCGATTTGTCGAGTGTGTTTCATTACTTTGATGTTCCCATCTTATTTTGAACTAACTCCTTTTTCGATGATACAACCGTCGCTTGGTATCCAGGTGCGGTTGCGAACCTCCGGGGCTGGGTTCGACAACTGACTTCCACTTCGTCATACGCCGAGCGCGTCTGGCGCGATTTGGCCAAAGGCCGATGGGAGGCCAAAAACCACGGTGAGCTTTCATCATTTGCCTATCCAAATCCCTTAAAGAGAGAAATACTCTTTAGAAAAATATCTAACTTTGTATTTGTGCAAGCCTCGGGGACGCTGTTTCGATGAGGTCGCCCCACCTGGTGAAGAAGAAACCCTAAAACCCGCCAAAGACAAGAAGAGGAAGAAAGAATCGCCGGCGAACTTCCCGAAGCTGAATTCGAAAGCGTAAGGTCGATACAGTGTCCTTATCTCCGGAAACTGTAGAACGTCTTCGCGCTGAGGACGAAGAGGAATAAGATGCTGAGGGCGAAGATGACCGCCCATTAGTGATTCGGAGAAGAGGAAGCACTGATGCTTCAAAGGCTGCTGAACCGAAGGCTACTGCTGTGGTCCAGTCTCAAGCCGAGGAGGTCTCTGAGAGGAGCTCGAGAAAAGTCCTCGAGCCAACCAGTGACAAGGAAAAACCTTACATCATAGGGCACTTGATCGATGAAGTCGAAGAGCCCAACCCCGGAGGTGCCTCGAAGGCGAGAGAACGCCCCGATTGAATCATTCGGGGTGATTGATGTGGAAGACTCTCCGCTAGGACCGTTGTTCTTTGCAGGGCAGATACGGGATGCCCAAGATATGAAGACTCCCGATGTGGGAATATCCCACGGGGAGGACGACATATTCATAGAATGCTTTGCCGGAATCGAAGAGGGCCCCGATATTGACGCCTCATTCATCTTCGAAGAGGCTGAGAAGCTTCTAAAGCAGGTAAACTTTGCCTTAACAATTATAATAAGAATTCAGTTTTTGCCTTTCTGACTCCCTTTCTTCATGATAAGGCCGTGATGCTCTATGAACGAGCTTTCTCCAAGTCACGTGTTGAGCTTTCCCGTTGTGAAGATGAGCTCAGGAAGCTCATGTCAGAGATGTACGAACTCAAGGCTCCCTATGCCAAAAGAGAGGGGGAACTCAACAATCTTCGAGCAAGTGTGGAGGAGGCTTCCCAAGAGCGAGTCAAGCTCGTTGAACATGTAACATAGACTTTGTGGGTTTACTTTGTATATTCCTTGATTCGGTGCCTAATACTTCAATTTTGCAGCTTCATCAGAGGGCCGATCTGGTGGAACAACTTCGGGAGGAGCTTAAGAACAAAGAGGTTGAAACCCTCGGGTAGAAGCAAAATATGGACCGTCTGGCCTCCAAGAAGGACACTCCTCGGAAAAAATTGGCCTCGAGCACCAGCTTCAGAGTGAAAAATAAGAGAGCCGTAAGTTCGAGGAGATTCACATTGAGACGACCGCAGAACTATCCAAAGTCATGTCCGAAGCTGATGCATTCGTGTCCTCCTATTGCACCGATGTTGCTGCTGCAAATGCTCGGGCTCGGGAGATCTCTGCTGCTGCCGAGCTCAAGTTAATATGTTCCATCAATCATGCTAGGTTGGAGTCTCGAAGGCGCACTCTCGAGGAGGTGCATGCTAAAGGATTTGACCTGTCCGCCGAAATCGAGAAGGTGAAGGCTTTGGAAGAAGAGGCAGCTACATTGCTTTCTACCGACGAGGATTCTGCCAGCGGCTCAGATAGTGAGGGAGATGAAGGTGAAGTCCCTGAGGAGGAGGATGAGGAGGAGGAGGATAAGGCCCCCGAAGATGTAGCTACAATGGATACCTCCTCCGAGCAAGTGACCCCGAGACTAGATTAGGTTCTTTTTCCTTTTGTGTAAGGGCCCTGTGTAGAGGTCTTGTAAATGTACTTTTGAATCATATAAAGAATTTATTTGCTTCATCTTCTTCTCATGTTGATTTTCGCTTTGTCTTCTCTTGTGAAACGAAATTTGTTGTTGTAGACAATCGGTCCACCTATTAGGCTTAGAATATAATACCCTTAGGTTCATTATTTGATAAACGACCGATAATAGGTTATTACTTGAGGTTCAGTCTTTGAGCTAATCTTTTATTTGGCTCGATGTTAATTTGGGGTGAATGGAATTTTGAGTCCGATCTATATAAGGTCTCGAGCATGGTGTGCTTCGGCCTTTATGCTCTTGGCCCCTGGGTTTAATATTGGCCCTTAGGATCTTTAAGGTTGGCCCTTAGGCTTTTTAGGTAGGTCCCTTAGGCTCTTTTAGGTTGGCCCTTAGTCTCTAAAATATCGGCCCTTAGGCTCTTTAGATTGGCTCTTAGGCTCTTTTAGGCAGGGCCAATTCGGCCTCTAAAATGGCTATAATCTTTCCCTCTTTCTGGCTAAAGACTAAGTGGAATTTTGTTATGCCTTAGCATGTATATTTTGTATTCACGTTTAATTTTTTGGAGGTTCGATTGATTGGAACCTTGTTTATAAGTCGATGATAATTGAATACCTCTTGAGGTTTTTTCGAAGGTTGGTATTATCGAAGCCTCCACATTATTCGAGGGTTAATTTTATCCAAGCCCTTTATAATTTGCTTTTGCCGAGGGTAGCCTGGTTTAACCGGTTTTTCGAAGTATTTGAAGGCCTTAGTTTTTATGGCGAAAGTCGGACATCTCCGAGCCGCATTATTTCGGCCGTAGATTTTTCATATGACCGTATTCTTTTATTTGGCCGTAGCCTTTTATATGTCTGTAGCCTTTAGTCCTCGAGTGTGGTGGCCTTGGCCTTGATATCACGAGGATGCCTTTTGAGGTCTTATGAGTTCGAGTATGCCTTTTCGAGGTCTTATAGGTTTGAGTGTGCCTCTTCGAGGTCTTATAGGTTTGAGTTTTTGATGACTCGATATGTTGACTGTCGATGACAGTCCCCGAGTATTCGGATGCGTTTGAGGTTTTGGCCCTTGAACCGTTTCATGTAGAAATATAAATGCAAAAATGGTAGACTTCTTTTTGGGCAAAAAGTGTTTTGATATAATGACAATGCTTCTTTGAATGATTGATATATGCGCACATGTTTTGTCGTTGAGGACTCGACTGCTTTATATGGACACGGTTCATTTGATCGTTTGGCCCGTTACATCATTTTCCTATCGAGGTCCTATTGACATGAATTGTTTTCTTTCGAAAATATAACCTCCGAGGGTGATGCCCCCCAGTATTCGAGGTTGATTGAAAAGAATCCTTGAATAGTTGTTGAGTTTTCCTTAGGTAGCATATAGGTGTTGCCTCGTTAAAAACCTTGCCAGTAAAATCCATTTGGGACAAAACCCGTTCTAAGGGAAAAAGAGTGCAACACATGATTTAAAATCCAAGGTCTTCGAGCCGAAGGATGCTTCAATATCTCCAAACGAACACATGTACAGAGTTAGTATGAAATATAAATGAAAAGGGGAGAAGGTCATACCTCAGCAGTAATAGCGTTTGAGCAATGATATATTCCAATTGTTTGGTAGTTACTCGCCTTCCATTGTGCTAAGTTTGTAGGATCCTTTGCCTAGAACTCCGAGGAAACGGTACGGTCCTTCCAAATTAGGGCCTAATTTCCCTTCATTTGGGTCTCGAGTATTGAAGGTGACTTCCCTTAGAACTAAGTCTCCAACTTCGAAGTAGCAAAGGTTCGTCCTTCTGTTGTAGTACCTCTCAATCCTTTGTTTTTGAGCGGCCATTTGGACTAATGCGGCTTCACGTTTTTCCTCTTGTAGCTCGAGGGAAGTGTTCATGGCCTCGTTGTTTGAATCCTCGGTGGTGTGCTGAAACCTGATGCTCGGTTCCCGACCTCGACTAGGATCAATGCCTCAGACCCGTACGGAAAAGAAAATGGGGTCTCCCCCGTGCTTGACTTTGATGTCGTTCGATATGCCCATAGCACCTCGGGCGATACTTCTCTCCATTTCCCCTTCGCATAATCTAACCTCTTCTTTAAGTTTTGGATAATGGTTTTGTTTATGGACTCGGCCTAGCCATTTGCACTTGTGTGATAAGGTGCTGATAGAATCCTTTTGATTTTATGGTCTTCGATGAATTTTGTTACTTTGCTGCCGATGAACTGCTTCCCATTGTCGCATGCTATCTCGACGGGTATCCCAAACCGGCATACAATGTGGTCCCATATGATGTCAATGACTTCTTTTTCTCTTATCTTCTCAAAGGCATGGACTTCTACCCATTTCGAGAAGTAGTCAGTCATAAATAAAATAAACTTAGCTTTACCTGGCGCCGTTGGTAGGGGGTCGACGATGTCCATCCCCCATTTCATGAATGGCCACGGGGATAAAACTGAATGGAGTTGTTCACCGGGTTGATGGATCATTGGTGAGAACCTTTGACATTTATCACACTTTCGAACGAACTCCTTAGTATCTTCTTACGTGATATCCCATTAATACCCCGCTTTGATCACCTTTCGAACCAGGGAATCGGCACCGGAGTGGTTTCCACAAGTGCCTTCGTGGATTTCTCGTAGTACATAATCAGTGTCCCCCGGTCCCAAGAATACTTCCAATGGTCCGTCGAAGGTCTTTCTATATAATGTTCCATTTTCATCGAGTGAGAATCAAGTTGCTTTGGCTCGGAGGGCCCTCAATTCTTTTGGGTCCGAGGGGAGCTTCCCATGCTTCAAGTATTCGACGTACTTATTCCTCCAATCCCATGTTAGACTTGTTGATTTGATTTCCGCATGGCCTTCTTTTACCACTGACCTCGATAATCGGACGATAGTCCCCGGGACGATATCATTTTTTCGACCGATGACCCCAGATTTGCAAGAACGTTGGCCTCGCTATTCTTTTCTCGAGGTACATGGACCAGTGTCCACTCTTTGAAGCAATGCAACTTCACTTGAAGTTTGTCTAAGTACCTTTGCATTCTATCTTCCCGAACCTCAAAGCTCCCGTTTACTTGGTTTACTACCAAAAGAGAGTCGTACTTTGCCTCGATGACCTCTGATCCCAGGCCTTTGGCTTGTTCTAGACCTGCAATCATGGTCTCATACTCGGCCTCATTGTTAGTCAATTTCGAAGTTTTTATAAACTGTCTAATGATGCTGCCCATAGGCGATTTTAGAACTATACCAAGCCCGGACCCTTTCACATTCGAGGCACCATTTGTGAAGAGTGTCCATACTCCCGATGATGTGCCCATTTTAGCAAAAGATTCTTTTCTACTTCGGGCACGAGCGCAGGCATGAAATCAGCCACGAAGTCTGCCAAAATTTAAGACTTGATGGCCGTTCGGGGTTGATATTTGATATCGTATCCCCCAAGATCGATGGCCCATTTGGCCAATCGGCCCGATAATTCAGGCTTATGCAAGATGTTTCGAAGTGGATATGTAGTCAATACACATATAGGATGGCATTGGAAGTATGGTTTTAATTTTCTAGATGCACTCACTAATGCAAGAGCTAACTTTTCTAAATGCGGGTACCTGGTTTCGGCACCTCCTAGGGTCCGACTTACATAATAGACAGGAAATTACGTACCTAGCTCTTCTCGAACCAACACACCACTTACCGCTACCTCGGACACGGCTAAATACAAAAATAGTGTTTCATCCTCCTTCGGAGTATGAAGCAAGGGCGGGATCGAGAGATACCATTTTAATTCTTCCAAGGCTTGGTGACACTCCGGAGTGCATGCAAAGTTGTTTTTCTTCTTGAGTAGAGAGAATAAATGATGGCTCCGATCCGAAGACCTCGAGATAAACCGGCCTAGGGCAGCTATCCTTCCAGTTAGCCGTTAAACGGCTTTCACATTGTTTGCGACGGTGATTTCGTCGATGGTTTTGATTTTATCAGGGTTGATCTCTATCCCCCTGTTCGACACTATGAAGCCTAAGAACTTGCCTGAGCCGACTCCGAAAATGCACTTCTCGGGGTTGAATTTCATGTTGTACTTCCTTAAGATATCGAACGTTGCCTGTAAATAGGTCAAGTGGCCCTCTGCGCGCAGGGACTTAACTAGCATGTCATCAACATAAACTTCCATAGATTTGCCAATTTGGCGTTCGAACATTTTATTAACTAAGCGTTGATATGTAGCTCCTGTATTTTTTTAGCCCGAAGGGCATTACATTATAGCAATATGTACCATACTTCGTGATAAACGAAGTCTTTTCCTGGTCCCCTGGGCTCATTTGAATTTGATTGTACCCGGAGTAGGCGTCGAGAAAAGTAAGGATCTCGTGGCCAGCCGTAGCATCGATCAGACAGTCGATGTTAGGCAGTGGGAAGGAATATTTAGGGCATGCTTTGTTCAAATCTTTGTAGTCTACACACATTCTAAGTTTATTTCCCTTTTTAGGGACTACCACTACGTTAGCTAGCCATTCGGGATATTTCACTTCCCTAATATATCCTATTTTAAGAAGTTTGGTTACCTCGTCTTTGATGAAGGCATATTTTACCTCGGACTGAGGTCTCCTCTTTTGCTTCACCGATTTAAATCTGGGATCGACACTTAGTCGATGAGTGGTTATGTCCGATGGGATACCTGTCATATCTAAGTGGGACCAAGCAAAGCAATAAATGCTATCAATAAGGAATTGAATGATTTTTTCCCTGAGTTCGGGTTTTAATCCCGTTCCCAGGTATACCTTTTGTTCCGGTAGATGCTTGACTAATACCACCTGCTCGAGCTCCTCAATAGTGGACTTCGTCACATCTGAATCCTCGGGGGCGATGAAGGCTCGGGGGGTAAGGAAATCTTCTTCGTCCTCGATTATCTAATCCTTGATCACCTGCTCCTCGGGTTCAGCCGAGGGCACGGGCTGCGATTTCTATTTGTCTAGCTATTTGTCCTTCAAATTTTCCGATGTGGATGGTGTCGATGCTAGTGCCAAGTCGTGCACTGCGAACATCTCTTTGGCTGCATGCTGCTCTCCATATACTGTTTTCACACCACCCTTTGTTGGGAACTTAATCATTTGATGAAGGGTTAATGGAACTACCCTCATGCTATGGATCCATAGCCTTCCAAGTAGAGCATTGTACCTCATGTCACCTTCGATGACATGGAATTTGGTGTCTTGTATGGTTCCGACCACGTTTACGGGGAGGATGATTTCTCCCTTCATTATTCACTCGCCATGTTGAATCCATTCAAGACTCGAGAGGCGGGTATGATTTGGTCGAGCAATCCAAGCTGCTCCACGACCCTTGATCTGATTATATTTGCTGAGCTACCTGGATCCATGAAAACACGTTTAACTTGAACTTTATTTAAAAGGATAGAAATTACCAGTGCATCGTTGTGAGGCTGAGATAAGGCCTCGATGTCTTCCTCGCTGAATGTGAGGGTGTCCTTGGGCATGTAGTCCCGAGTCCGTTTCTCCCTTGTGATAGATACTTTGGTACGTTTGAATATGGGCCCTTGTGGGACGTCGACTCCGCCAATGATCATGTTAATGACATGTTGGGGCTCTTCCGGTTCATTTTTCCTGTTTACATCTCTTTCTCGGAAATGGTTCTTGACCCGGTCGCTGAGGAACTCTCGAAGGTGCCCTTCGTTGAGCAATCAGGCTACCTCCTCTCTGAGCTGCCTACAGTCCTCGGTCTTATGACTATGAGTACCATGATACTTGCACATTAAGTTAGGGTTCCTCTGAGAAGGATCGGTATGCATGGGCTTGGGCCATCTGGTGTCTCTAATTTTGCCAATGGCTGAAATGATGCCCGAGGTATCGATGCTGAAGTTATATTCTGATAATCGGGGTGCCTCCACCGGCCCTGAGTGCCTATCAAACTCTGTTTTACTCATGAGTCCCCAGGAAATCTGACCTCGATTTGCTCTTTGATCATTTCGAGGTATGTTGCGCCTCGAAGTGTTCCTTCTGTCTTCGATGTATGGTTGATATCTTTGCTTGTTAGGCCTTGGCTCCTTATCTGCATCTCTCGACTCCTTTGCTGGTAGCTTGCTTGGATAAATTGAGCCCGAGAGGGCTCCGAACTGGTCGTCCTTGACCCTAATTTTCGACCGGTACCTGTTGTGCACATCCGCCCAGGTTACGGCGGGATACTCGATCAAGTTCTGCTTCAGCTGCCTCGAAGCTATCGAACTTCATTCATTTAACCCGTGAGTGAAGTCTTGTACGACCCAGTCATCGGAGACTGGTGGTAACTCCATTCGTTCCAACTGGAAACGGTACACAAATTCCCTCAGCATCTCGTTCTCTCTTTGCTTGATTTTGAATACATCTAAGTTCCTTGTTGAAAACTTTATGGCACCAGCATGTGCCTTTACAAATGAGTCTACCAACATGGCAAATGAATCGATAGAGTTCGGGGGAAGGTTATGGTACCACATCATGGCCCCCTTGGACAAAGTTTCCCCAAATTTCTTCAGTAGTACAGACTCGATCTCGTCGTCCTTCAAATCATTCCCCTTTATACCACAAGTATATGCGGTGATGTGCTCGTTGGGATCAGTGGTCTCGTTGTATTTCGGGATATCTGCATCTGAAACTTATTTGGAATAGGCTTCGGAGCTGCACTCGGGAGGAATGGTTTTTGTACAAACTTCTTCAAATCTAGTCCCTTCAAAACCTGAGGTGCACCCAATATCTGGTCGACCCTCGAGTTGTAGGTTTTCACTTTCTTATCATTGTCCTCGATCCTTTTTTCTCCCGACTCGATCCTCTTAGTGAGTTCCTCGAACATTTTCATGATGATGGGGTTTCCCAACCCATTGTTTCTTGATCTCTCGGGGGTTGGTTCAATTCGAGGAGTTGTTCCTAGTCCTGCTCCGCTCGGATTCTTTTGCTGACTCTACAACTGAGCGATAGCAACTTGTTGTGCTTGCAACATTTCAAAAATTACTTGTAGACTAACTTCTCTTTCTTCTCGAGCATGTGTCCTCTGTGCGTCAGGTTGGTACCCTCCGCGTACACTTCCTTCAATATCAGTGCCCAAGTCGACGTGCAAAGCAATGTGTGAACCAACGTCGACAGGGTTTGGTGTTGGTGCTACCCTAGGGTTAAACGGTGGCACACCGGTCCCCGAAGCTGTTGCATTGTTTTTCTCCATGGAATCCGAGGCCGTAGTTTCTATGTACTGCTGCGTTTGCTGAGTTAGACATATTTTAATCCTGAAATCAAAGAATCTTGGACGAGAAAAAGTGTGAAGAATAACGTGTGTTATCAGAAAACTAGCACTAAAATAATCACTATTATCTTTAGTTCCACGGTGGACGACAAACTGTTTACCTCGAAAATAGTGATAACAATTATATTTGATTTGTGGTTCTAAAAATATGTGATTTATTCTAATACTAGTAAATAGACAAGAAATATTAAGTATGAATGAGAAGAAATGATGAACCAAACCAGTGTTGTCAGAGGAATAGGAACCTTGAGTTCGATAGCCTCAGGGATCTCGAGGTGAGTTAACAACAATAAAGTATGAACAATAAATTAAGAGCAATAAAGCTGAAGAACAATTGTTGAGCACAGTAAACGAGAAAAGAATAATAGAATGTTCAATTGTAGTGAATATGATGATCCTTTTACAATGATTGGGATCTCCTTTATATAGGAAAGGAAAACCCTAATATGGTACATTTCTAATTATGACAAAGAATTCTATTGGTACAACTGTATAACAAACTAGTACGGACTTTTACTAACTTCACACAAATCTTATCCCACAATTTACGCCCTGATCCACGTGTCCTTGAGAGATTCCCGTTTTTCCTTGAGTTTCATTGAAATTGTACTGTCTCGAGGTAGACCGTATCAGGACCTCAATTTGCTTCCCGAGGTGCGCACATCCCGGCCAGACTTGATTCTTACTTCGGGTTTCCCGACCTCGAGCTCGGGGCATGATTAAGCCTTCGAAATCGAGCTCTCCGATTTCGACCGTATACAGTATATATGGAATTTTTACCGAACTTTATGGGCTCCGGTAACCCCTTTCTATATAGCATAAGTTTGCGTCTCTGAATGAGTGTATGGTCCAGACACCTAGCTGGTGACTCGTGAGGTTTTGATTGGATTCTACTGTCTGATGTTCAATATTAGTAATGACACCTGATTAAATTCAAATTCGGAAAGTCACACGTTAGAGGATAAAGTACTTTCTAACAAAAATAATTTTGTAGGAAAAACCTTTAAGTACAAATGAAGGAGTACTGGTTTTTTTTTTTGGTTAAAGGGTGCATATCAAACATTCATTATAAGTTCTACCCATTAGAGTAGGGCATAGTAGCATTGTTACCAGGAGGTATACTAATTCCCCCTCGCTATAAGCATACTTAATACTATTACAGTCCAAAACTTTTCTTGAGAAAGCAATTCCTGCGATGTTTTCCCAAAAAGCATGAGTAGCAAACACCGGAGGAACTGCTATTACAAAGAGATTAACAAAAAAGTCCTTATTGGCACCCTCCTTTGCTAGTATGTCAGCAACTTTGTTCGTCTTCCTGTAGTTGTGTTTCACCACCACATCTCCTAGAGTTTGGACGATTGACCTGCATTCAAAGATAAGTGAGTCAAAAATAAGTTTTCGTTGTTAAGCATTCTAATTACCTGCGTGGAGTCTGTGTTGATTTCTAGAGGCGTTAACTGCCTTTCTTCAGCAATTTGCAATCCTCTCAGCACTGGCAGTAGCTCTGCATGTGTGTTGGTAGTGTGTTATATACTTCCCATGAAGCCCAACACCCAGTTTCCGCTTGCATTTCTGAAGACTCCTCCCACTCCTCCCTTTTCCGGACTCCCAACTGCAGCCACGTCCGTGTTGAGTTTATATGTGTTGTTTAGAAGGGGTGTCCATTTGACCCATATAGTTTTCTCCTTTGTGGGTGTTCTGTCCACCAATATGGTGATATACTCAGTTGCTTTTGCCAAAGAAGCTTTTTGTTAACCATATCCTTCCTATTGTTGAATAAGTTATTGTTTCTGATAAGCCAAATTTGCCAGAAGCAAAAAGGGAGTAGGTCTTCCCAATTGATGACATTTTGAAAGGTTTCTTATTGAGAGAGGCCCATGTGATGGGCCAATCCCAACTAGTGAAAGATATGATCTGGTTTGGAGTTGGATTGGTACTTTCTGAGACTAGATTTTCCCAGAATATTTTTGTGTTAGGACAATCGAAGAAGATGTGAGCAAATGTCTCAATTGCCTGGTTACAGAAACAACATTTAGGATCCAGATGTATCCCAAGATGGTGGAGGAAAGCTCCAGTGGGGAGCCTATCGTTAAAGAGGAGCCAAAAAAAAGATTTGATCTTGTTTGGTACTTTCAATTTCTAGATCCACAAGTAATTGTTACTTGTGTCTGCACATTCTTGTTGGGCAAGGTTTTCTAGGAGGGAGTAGGCTGACTTGTTATTCTACCACGAACCTCTACTAGTTGTACGTTAGCATTATTGAGAGGTGACAACTGAGTTAAAAACTAGGTGATGCGGATGTCTTTGAACTTGAAAAATGGGAATTTTTTTTTTTTTTTTGGTTTTACACTTCCTTCTTAGACAATGAAGTGGGAATTCTTTCTTTCTTGTGTTTGTTTTTCACGTGTCTGGTACTTATATTAGGGTCTTGATTAATTTGTATTTGTGTTAGAAATTTCTACATTTGAAGGCAAATATCTCTTAATAAATAGGAAAAATGACACTGTATAACCGTTGTAAAGATAATAGACGAAAAAATGTATAAAATTTGTATATTTTTTGTAGATATATACATTCAGTAAGTTATATACAAAAAATATACAAATTTTATACACTTTTTTAGCTACTAGATTAAAATAGTTTCTGGTGCGGACTAAAAGCGATAATACCCCTAATAAATATTAAGATGTCTCTTCAGAATTATGGATTTCCTAGCTAGTGAGTACACGATAATCACAACCATCAAGTTTCTTTGTTTGATATCTGATCACCAGATTGAGTTATAAAGTCTAACTGAATTTGTAAATACTTTACTTGGTAATTAATGAAAGTTAATAATTATATGAAAAAAAGCAATTTTATATCAACTTAAAACCTCTAATTAATTGGTGAAGGGGGAACTCTCAGCTTCCACTCTCAGGTAATCATATTCATATATAGGAGAAATTCCTATATATCTATCTATTTTAAATATTAAACAATGTTTTGATAATTGAGAGTTCAGAATACTAAAAATTATTATTATTTCTTTGAAACTTATTTTTAATATTTTTTTGGTAATTCACAAATATTATTAATCATCAAAGCAACAAATTACACCGTATAAAGGCCAACTCAGCCTGTACATGTAACACTGCTATACTCCTATCCTCAATGACCTATATAACATGACAATACTATTGCTTTCCTCCCCTATATGAACTTGTGTTGCAAAACATCTTTGAGTTTGTCAACAGCTCGAATATTACAGATGTATATTATTTCTCTAATGATGCTTTGCCTATCTCTATGAATCTTCTCAAACACGCTATGATTTCTCTCAATCCATATACTGTACAATGTTTCAACTAAAATCATCCTCAAAAGCTGCCCTTCAACAGATTTCTTCTTTGCTTTTTCCACAAACCAGCACACTAATTGACTCCATGTCCTTGTTTGCACTTGTATTTGCATCCATATGAATATATCATTCCATAATTCCATGATGGCATTACATTCATAGAACATATGGGGGTGGTTCTCTGAATGATGCTTACAAAAAACACATGCAGTATCCACATTCATGCTCCATTTGCTCAATCTGCCAGCAGTCGGCATTCTTTCTTGTATGATCAACCACATAGAAAATACTGCTTTGGGCCTAGCTAGATTTCTGAACATGATTGCTTTCCATTCGACCTTTGCTAGTGATCCCAGTTGCTGCAAGTATAGCTGTTTGATGACACTGCCTTTACCTTCTTTTCTTTGTAACTGTGGGCTTGCCCTTCAATAGTCAGGATCTTTTGAACCATCCAACTTGCTTGTATAACCACTTTGATATTAGCTATAGGCTGTCCCTTTATATGATACATATGTACCCATTTGATCCATAATCTATCAGCTTTTGTTGCTAAGTCCCATTGCAATTTGAGTATAGCTGCTCTATTCCATTGTTTGAGATTCATAATGTTTAGCCCTCCTGCAGTCTTGGGTTTGCATACTTTCTCCCAAGATATCAAGGCTCGTTTGGTTATTACATTTGTCCCTGACCACATAAAACTTCTACAGTATGCTTCAATGATCTTGATCACCTTGGATGGCATCAGAAACATTTGTGACCAGTAAGATTGAACTCAAAACAGAACAGCCCTTATAAGCTGAATTCTTCCGGCATATGATAATTTTTTTGCAGTCCAGGATGATATTCTTGCTACTATTTTATCAATCAAAGATTTCCATTGAGTCACCTTCATCTTTCTAGCAGTTAGAGGAACCCC